>JAMXBB010000009.1:55584504-55641829 GCA_024138015.1 Lumnitzera littorea | reverse complement strand
AAATAAGTAATTTGCAAAATTTAATAAACTATAAATATAATTATATATATTAAGTAAAAATACAAAATAGGAAAAATATTGAAAATATACAAATTTCGAAAATAACACGTGGCACTTATCCATGTTGCCATGTCAGCATAAAACTAATTTTAATTAAAAATCGTAATTAATAATAATAACAAAATAATTAATTAAGTAGGAAATTATTAAAATAGCCAAACAAGAAAATAATTAAGATTTAAACCTTAAAAATGGTAAAATACAGAAATTATGATAAAATGAACTCAAAGATAAGAAAATTATAAAATATAAGCATTAGATATTTATTAACTCATAAATGGTTCAAGAAAAGCTTAAATAATAAATTATAATTATTTAAGTCAAAATGGTAAAATTCGTAATATTTTACATCATAATTGAAGATGCAGGTTACAAAATCTAAAACAGACCTCATTATGCGAAAATATGTTCGAAAACAATAAAAATTGACTATAAGTTCATAAAAATCAGAGTTAAAACAAAAAGGTTGTATACAACCGAAAATTTAAGATTAACTAAGGAAAATAAGTAAAAGATTTAAGTTAAACTATGTTTATACCATACTTGGGTTATAGTGAGAAACTAGGTAAATAATAATAGATACTTAGTTAATCGATGAACCTAGTTTTTCAGAATACTTATAGATTTATTTATCTTTTAAATACCCAATTATCAAGAACTAAAAATCCCAAAGGATTAGAGAGTGAGCATTAACTTAGGTGAGGGAGTTCTTATGATTTGTATGCTACTTATTGGTTGATACTAATTGTTTGATTGAATGACTGATTGCTTTATGTGTTATCATCTATGTGATCACTTTCTTAAACTGGTAAATATAACTATTCAACTAAAGTAACTAGAGATATCTGTAACATGTTTTTAACCTAATTAGTATACTGATGGAGAGTATTAGCTCTGCAAATTTTTGAAAAAATTATTTTTGGCAAACGTTTTTGCAATCTTAAATATATTTTATATGATTTCTGTTAGGGCTCGTAATGCTGATGAATGATATTTTTTATCGTTAAAGCAAAGCTAGCATATTATCTCCAATTGATTGTGAAAGGACTCACATATGTATGCTTGTAAGGCCTTAGATATATGTTGATAGGAAGAGGACTCACTTTGTGTGCCTAAAGGGTCTTTGATATGTTCAATGGAAGGCCCTAATTAGGGTATTGCTGTTTCTCAAACTAAGGTAATAGTTGAGTATCGTCTGATAAGACATTGCTCCCAAGCCACCTCATGCAGTTAAGGTGAGGTATTTCATACAAGTAAGTATGGAGGAAAAATTGACGTATAGATGATATAAATCTACATCTTCCATAGTTCCAGACTCTTATAGATATATTGCCTACATTTACTACGCATGCATTCATTTCACTTGTAGATAGATTGCATGTATGCTAATAATGTTTAATAATTTGATTGAACGATAATAGTGAAGAACAAACTCACTAAGCCATTGTTTGCTCATTCCCCTTTAATTTCTTTTGTGGGTTCCTTTAAGGAATGATTAGGATAACCTTAAGAGCAGAGTTCAAACTGAAGATAGGTTTGATAATGTTAGAGCTGATTGAAATGTGTGTAGTGGATATGGAAACAATTGATATAGAAAATATTTATATGATAAGATTATGTGTGATATAATATTTTTTGTAAATTATTAAGTTATTTTACCTTATCTTAGCATTTGGTAGGGGATACCAATTCTCTGCGATTTTAGTGAACTATGGAATATCGGATATCTATATTCACTTATATTTTATAGCAAATTATTTAATTAAAATCGAAAACCTTAGTGTTTAACTATTTAGAGTCTTGCAATTTTTGACTTGCAAGACAATTTTTATATCATAAGTGCACATATGATATGAAAATTTTAGACAATCCTACTAGGGCCCCTTAGGGTCATGACAGGTGGAATATTATTAGATCCTAAAAAGATGGATTGCTTGATTTCACAACTGAGGATAACCAAATCTTAAACTATGGATGAATAAGACTCCAAAATAATCAAAACTTCTTTCAAAAATGACTAAAGTTCTTGTGGAATAGCCTAAGTTCCTAAACAAAAAGATTATTTGATTTCATGATTGAAGATAACTAAAGTTCTTAATCTAAGGATACTTAAGAAGTTGTGGAGTAACCTTAGTTCTGAAAATGATGAATTACTTGATTTCTTGATTGAGGATAATCAAAGTTCCAAATCTAAGGATAACTAAGACTCCTAAATATCCAAAGCTTTTTGAAGAATCGTGAGACCTTAGTTGATTAAGTACCTTAGTCCCTAAACTAACCAATCTAAGTTAAGACATTTAGGGTGCTCAAAACAATTTAAGGCCTTTAGACAATTTTGTCCGAATTGAGCCAACTCGTAATTTAAGGTTATAAAAGTTAGACAAAGAATGCCAGTAGGATCAATTTCTCAAAATAATATATATAATATTTAATTTCAAAAAAGTGTACTATTATCAAGTACATTTGTTAATTACTAGGAGCTCGATGTTTGAGTCTTGAAATATAATGAGTCATCATTAGAGATAAATTATTTAAGTCATATAAATAATACTTAGGGGTCAAATGACAAATAACATGATTATATAGTCATGTAGTATATACGTTATACACTCGATACGTAAATATATTAATAGATATACCAAATAATTACTAAAAATCGTAATTAATTAATAGAAAAATATCAAACACACCTAGAATTCCTAGATATAAGCATGGCATGACTTCAAATGTAGTAGGATATCTTATGTGCAAGATGGCAAGTGCAAATGGAGTGAAAATTTTCACAAAATGCTACAATAACCCACAAATTGACACTTGGAAAATAGCTTGACACGTTTCCAATGACCCAACCTTTATAAAACTAAATCCTAAGTGAAGTTAAACCGTTTTGCAACATTTTGTAACTTACCAACACTCTTAAAACTAAGAATTGGTAAATAAAACAAAAATAAGAAAAATTTGAATCAAGAGCAAGGGATTAAAGGTTACTCTAGCTACGCATAACCTGACATTATGGGGCTTTAGACTTAAGCTTTTAGGATGTAGATAAGGTGGGTCAACATACCCTAATAGTTAAAGCACTGCATACTTATGAGTGTTCCATTTCTTATTCAATTTTGATTTATTTTCTAAAGATAACAAATAAGCTTGGAAAATTATAAAGATTGGTTTCCCCTAGTTACCTTACATATACTCATTTGATAATTTTATTTTCTTGAAATGATATCAATTTAGGGTTTTTCCTTAAAAACGTACCCTATTATTATGAATTTTGATTAATTTTTATAAAATATTAAATGATGTTGTATAATATTATAAATTCAAAGTTAAGTATAATTATTTCCCAATTTTTAGTCATTTATTAAAGAAATAGAGCTTAAATACGTATTATGGAGTATATAATATAGTATGCGATTTTAGTGTTTTATTAGAATAGAAAATAATCACCATAATTTTATGAATGTAATGTGTATTTCATTGATTTCATGAAGTACAAATACTAAGTAATATATATTTTCCGACCATTTATACTTATTTTGCTTCATATGTTGATTATGAGTAAAATTGGTAAATCAGTGATGTAATGTATAAGGGTTCGAGAAGTAATGAAGTTAAGGAAGGTTGTTTGGAGTGTTACTTACTGTATTAAATTGATCCTATAATTGTAACTCGAAAAAGAAAGAGAGTAAAACAATTAAATTTTAGGCATTGATTGAAGGTAGAGGATACCTTAGAGGTTCTAGGGATAAATTTTACACTATATTGACACTTAGAGAATAAGTGGGAGACAATTTATGAGTTGAATTAAAAAAAAAAAAGGGATTTAGAAGTTTGGTCAAAGGTTGTTTTTCTTAAAAACTCTAAGAATAATAGAGTTAGAGGGTAGCTTAGAGGATAATTTAGTAAGGAGCATAAAATTGGAGAAACTCAAAAGCTATATCAGAGGATAAAACTAATATCATGAATGACCCCAGTACAGCTCAGATAATAACTCAGAGGATTTTCAACTTGATAAAGTTACTATAGAGTCACTTAGAACCAAACTCAAAGGCTAAAGTAGAACCAACTTATGATGAATTAAGAACCAACAAGCGAGTATTTAACCAGTATATGTATGTGGGTATATATGTATATGTATGTGTGTGTGTGTGTATATATATATATATATATATATACATTCCTACTTGGATTAGACCTAAATGCATATAATTCCATTCTTTTGCATATTTTCTTATTGAATCAGCATTCAAAAGTTTTATTATTGTTAAGCCATTTGAGATAGAGATATCTTTTTCCTCAGTAACTATTACATAATCATTTTTCCCAAATATTTTTCATTTAGCTATTTGATATATTTGATCATAAGAAGTTTTTGGTGTTTTCACTCATCTATTGCCTTATCAAAATCTTTCAAATGTATTTCATCTCTATTATTAGCATAGATTCTTCTAATTGCTTAAAGGGAGCAAAGCTAGAATAAGACATAGTTCTTCTAAGTAAATTCATATTTATAGTTGTATAAGTGAGTTTGTATTTTCTTAGTAAGATGACTTTCTCTATGAAGCTATATCTTATATTTACTAATCACTTAGGACGAATCCTTTGTGGAAAATCATAGTATTGTGATAAGCCTACTGAGGCTTGGCATAAATCTCGATTTTGAGTTAAGGGTAACAAAGGGTCATAAATTAGAAATCACAATATTGGATTTAATTTAGTCCTATGAATTAGATTTATAAGATTAGATAAATTAGTCTCTTTTGAAAATATGAATATATATACTCATGACCTACAATTGACTGTAAAAGTACTTCCTCTTGCTAAGTGAAGTCGTAGAGGAGGAAGTTCTTGTTATTGAGTAAAATTAGGAATATATCGCTAATTAGGTAAGTGGATATTTGTGTATCCTTAAGTAAACTTATGTTTACTCCTAACTTTGTGCGCTTTGTAGTGTTTTGGCTTGGCTAAATATTAATTGTAAATTGATGTGCTATTCAATGGCTTGGCTGAAATTGGCTATGAATTGATGTATTGCTTAGTGAGTTATGTTACCTATTACATTTGTTGTTGATAGATGGTGACATGATATTAAACTTAGTTGTTATGTTGGTGTCGATGAATGCATATGGGAAATTTGCTAGGGTCTTTGTTATCTTGGAAATGAACATAGGGATTAAACCTATCTCCTAAGCTATTCACCTAAGTGAACCCAATACCAAGATCCTATAGTTGGCAAAACTACATAGTAAATGTTAGGTAATAAATGATGAATAAGTTTGCTTACATTTGCTGGTTTTACTAAATGTGCAATCTAATGCATTCATAAGATGCCATGAAAAAGACTTATGGGTTTAGTTTTCTAAAAATTGAGATGTTGCTAGGTCAATTTCCATATGAAAGGCTAAGTTTATCAAGTGAACCACTTGATTTGTAAAAGTTGGGTTTTTGAGCATATAGAGACTGCATTATATTTGTTAGGCAAGCTATATGTTGGATTTTCCAACCACTCTATGTGGTTATTGCTAGGCTAAAATGTTTGCTAGGTTCTTAGATATATTATCCAGATGCTCGGTTTGAGTCAACTGAATCAAATGAGTTGCGGGATGAGGATGTTAGTACTTATGCATGTCACGTATATGAACATGGCATACTCTTGTTAGATTTGTATTATTTGGCTAGGAAACAATAAGATAACATAATTAGACTTACTATGTAAATGTTATAACTATTTTGTTATGAATATTATTATGTCTATCTACTCTCACTTAGCTCACAATAGCTGAGGGGATAAGTTTCTCTTATCCTCAAGTTAAGGATGAATAGACAAAAGAAGGTATCAGAGTGATAAGGAGACTTCAAAACATTAGCTAAAGATGGAATCTTTAGTTAGTCCTTGACTACACGATATGGCTCGAGTATACTAAGATAGCTTTTCAAGAAAGTAGTAGATATCACTTTACTAAAGGTTTGGCATAGTCATGGTAGTCTTAATACATGTACTTATAAAAGAGATATTACGTAGAAGCTTGTAATTATGATACTCTGAGTATGGCTCGCTAATGTAGAAGCTTTTGTTGTAGTTTATCATATTGAATGAGAAATGATTAAGAAGTAATTATTTATGGAATAAAAGAGTAGGTTGAATATAGGTTTTGCCTTATCCTTAACTTAAGAGAGGTAATAACAAACTGCATTTAAGTACCATGAGTTTGAGAAAAATTTTTAAGTAAACACTGGTGTCATTATCTTACTTCCACTAATGTCATGCACAAATAATAATTTGTGCCTTTTTAAAACAATAGAATGCTACACTACCAATAGACTCGCTTGTGAATAGAATCGCTTGTGAATAGAAATGAATAAATTTTAGTGGAAATCGCGAACAAACAGCAAGTGTGCTAGTCTATTGAAAGTGTAAGGAGAGTAACCAAGTTCGTATTTTGCAGTGAAGGAAAGTAGAGAGTTTAGAAAGATAACTAAGTAGTAGATTTTACTATTTCTACTCTAATCTAAGCTACCAATTGAGTAATTTTAAAGGAAAGAACATGCAAGTTATCTAAATAGAAGTAAAAACTATAATGGAGTTAATCATGGATTTTAGCAATTTCTCGATTTTGGGATGTGGATTTCTCTATAAAAGATGTATGAATAACGAGAAAACAATTATCTAAGATCATTGTGGCCATACTATTAAAGTATTTATGATAGTTTAAACATGGATTTTACTCAAACTCATAGAATTTATCCATCTTTCTTTTCATAAATTCAATCATGTAGAAGAAGCATTATATTACCAATATCTCATCTATACTATCGGTTAGCTATTTAAGTTCCGTGATTACTTAAATAACCATGTTAGAATTGATTTTTTATTCAATCAATTTTTAGCTTTAGGTGAGTACAAGGATTTAAGTCCTAATTCTCAAGAATTACCTATTCAAATTAAGGATCCTAGGTTTTATTCGAGATTTTCAAATCCTATTACGGTATTTAGACCCTATTAGGATAATAAGGAGAAAGGCCTAAATGTACGAGAAATGCTATCTAGCTCGACATTAATCTAACACTTAAGTTATACTTGATTGCGCCATAGATCTAAGTAAAATTCCAAATTTACACTATCATAATATAAAAACATCAATAGCCACAATTACTTCATCATGTTCACTTACTACCTATAAGCATAATAGGTTCTATTTACACATTTATGGAGAATAATCATTCAACACGTAATATACAAGAACATGAAAATAAACATTACATTAAATATGGAAAAAGTGTGAGAAACATTACAAACTCGAGTTCCTCAACCTTAGCAATTGAGTTCCTCAAGATTTTCCCAACAATCTATGTGGAAGTAATGGAAATCTATAAACCTAAACCTTGATAAAAGCTAAAACCCACTAATAATTTACAATACGATCATGAAAATACAAAAAAACTCTATCGAAATAATAAAACTATGCTAAAAGTAACCTAATATAGCATAAAGAAGAGAGACTAGCGAAAAAATGGAATCCTAAACCCTAGAAAATGCAAAGCAAAATCTGTAGATAATGGATAAGAAGAAGTTTTTATATTAGGTAGGTACTGACATGATGGTAGGCAAGGGTACCAACATGAAGATAAGCAAAGGTACTGGTATGACAGTAAGTAAGGGTACTATCATGAGGATGGACACATGCTAAGTACTTCTCTTCTTTCCTTTTAATGAAATGGCACATTTTTGCTTTAGGAGTCAAGTATACCATCATAAGGGTATCTAGGTATCATCATGCTGGTATACCCTTATAGTTTTGCAACTTGATTTGATTCTGTTCAATGTACCATCTTGACGGTAGATAGGCTTACTGTCATGTCGGTAATGCGAGCTCCAAGTTTCCTTCTTTACTTTTTTTCTTCATTTTCGACTTCTTAAAATGGGGCTACCATCACATGGTAGCCTTAAGACTTATAAAATCAAATATAAAGATCTTAAATTCTTTAAATATATACTACTTTTGAGTATTAAAATACAAAAATATGAATTACACTTGTGTTGAGAAATTATTTGTGATTTTAATGAAAATTCATACACTTTTGCTCAAAAATCTATTGAATCACATATAATTATTAGAGAAATCCTTTAGATAAATATGTAGTTTCACATACTTATCAGTACCTCTAACTTTATAACTTGCTTGTCCTCAAGCAAATTTAAACCTCTTGTAGAACAACAAGCTAGTTTATATATACTATGTTGTGCATTTTTTAATTTAGCTTTTGGTAAGCAACTAATTGTTCATGAAAGCTAAGTAAATGGTTGAGTGTGCCTAATTACATATCTAAAAAAATTAATGAATTAATCCATGATTCATAAAGTTAATCTTCTTATTTAACTCAAGATCAAGTAAGTCCTCACAAAGGGAAAGAAAGGCTTATATAATTTATAGATTGATCAACGTATATGTAGCCTTAGTCCTTCCCTTGAGCCAACCATAACTGAGAAAAATATAACAAATTGGATTGTTCTTTAGTTAGATCTCCTAAATTTTTTTAATTTTCTTATTTATAGCCAATTTTCACTCATGCATCTCAAACTTTCGTTCAAGAGAGCTCTTTATTCCTCACCTTTTCCCTAAGTGAATATTAAGGGCTCATAAACCCATTCCAGCATTCATCATTTTAGAAGATGTGCTAAGCATTTATTGGTCACCCCAAATGTTTACGTATAATCTCTTTTTCTTTTCTTTTGTTTTTGTTTTTTGTTTTTTTATTGTTTTGGGTGGTTGAGTTTACCCCCAACTTTAGAATTTTGGCCCATTTTCATTCCTTTTTTTTTTCTTTTTTAGGAAATCCTTTTCAAGACCAAAACAATTTCAGTATCTTTTCTAATACTACACTTAGTCATTTAGAAATTTAAAGAGCACAATATATGAAAATCAATTTTCTAAAAAGTAAACACCTAACTCTAACTAGTGATACTATCTTACGCTCAACTCATAAATCTAAAGTTAAATATAAAGGTAACAATCTAATCCAAAGATTTTGTTCATTAATTCTAGAGTAATATAATAAGTTCACTCCATTTGTTCCTCATTCATGAACACAATAAAATAAAAAATAAAAAAACAAAATTTACTTGCTCTTTTTCACACAACTTAGAGATTTAAAGAAAATAAGATAGACTTAGTAACCAAATACTCAATACAAATGTAATATCAATTTAGCAAAGCATAGCCATAGCTTTAATCCACTCTACATATTCCCTGCCTTTGACTTTCATTTCTCATATCATCTCTGCTCATCATCAAATGTAAGTTAGAAAGGTAAGGTTAGAACAAAAATGCCCTGAGAATTAAGCTGAGCTACTTTGTTTTCCTTTTGCTTTTTAGGTCCTCTTGGAGATAAACTCGAGCCTCTTTAAAGATTTGTGTTGGTCTCGTATAAGATATCAAGAAGGGGGGGGGGGGGGGGGGCATGAATTGATATTTCTAAATTTTTAAAAACTTTTTCATTAAACAAAATTGAAAATCAACTTATAATGATGAATAGTGATATTTAACAAGTTAACACACAATAATAAAATTGCAAAGGAAAAGACTAAGGAAGGAGAAACTCAAGCAAAGATTTTATAGAGCTTTGATATTTTGCTTACTGCTCTCTTCCAACTCTACTGCTAGGGACTCGGTTTACTTCATTGGTACCGTTCCACTTGATCTACTAAATTAAATTACAAATAAATTACAATCATTTGTCACAATGACTTTACAACACTCTGCTCTGCCTATCTAGCCTCTCTTCAATCTAAGCTAATATAGATCTACAAAGTACAAACTATCTTTTCTCTATAATACAATATAAAGATTACAAGTGAGAACAAAAGTATAAGTCTCAAATAATTTTTCACTTGAAAGAAATAACACTTATTGTAAAAGAGCCCTATAATTTTTAGCAAACAAACAAATGAAATTCTTCTTTTGAGAAACCCTTGAAAAATTACACTGATTGGAGGTCAAAAGTAATAACAAGTATATGAATAGAAAAAAATTGGTAAGGACTTGTCTTGGTCCGTTAGAAGAGCGAGATTGAGTCCCAATGCCAATTCTAATGAAAAAATTGATATAGATCGGCCTTGGTCTGTCAGAAGAGTAAGGTTCTTTCCTACTATCAATATAAGAAATAAGTTGGTATGGATCGGTCTTGGTCCGTCAGAAGAACGAGATTCTTTCCCTCTACCAACACAATTGTGCTTAAATAAGATAAATTTAAAAGACCTCCCAATAAAAGCATGAACTAGGGGGATGATCAGAGGATGAGTGGATGTAAAATGTGTTTGTTTTAAGATTATGGCGCTTAGTGAGATGGAAGAGAGAATTGTATACACTTTAGTCAAATGGACAAAATTTTTATGACTCTTTCTCGGTTGGCGAGATGTTAAATCCAATTTTTAGTTTAAGAATCCTTGATTAAATGACTCGGGTAAACTTCGACTTTCCTAAATTAACTAATGAACTCTAGTATTAAGTATTGTTGGAGCATTCGAATATGATCAGGTGAAATTATGACATTGTTAAGGATAAAATTGGTTGAATTTATTATTGCAAGTTAGTTGAGAATGATTTTCTTACTTTTCTACGAGTCAAGTATATTCATTCATCGGTTTCCTAAATAGTGATAAATTTTGTTTAGCGTTTCTTGTCCCAAAAGTTTTGTTTTGATTTATTTGCTTGAGGACAAGCAAATGCTCAAGTGTAGGGAAATTTGATAACTCTTATTCTAAACATATTTCATATGGTGATTTTATAGTATTTCCCTTACATTTTTGGTTTTCTTTAAAGAAATTGATACTTAATTGAGTAAAATTTTGATTTCAAGGTTTAAACGTGTTCTTGGATTGAAAATGAAGAAAAGGAATCAAGTTTCACTCAATTTGGAGTTCAAATAAATGACTTATGAAGTTTTGAAGTTACACAGTCTAGGATACGGTCGTGTCTCTAGGCTATGCCCATAAAAAAAAATTTGCCAAGGTAAAAAAGTTACACGACCTGGGGACACGACTGTATCCCAGGCCGTATCTGGTGACGAAAATGGGAACCTTTCAATACATTATATAAGGACATATTAGGGTTTCACAAGACAGATTGGACACTCGAAAAGTGAAGAGACTTGAAGTGAAGGAGAGGAAAAAGGCGAAAACAACACCAAACTTCAAGATTGAAGAGATTTATTATCAACAAAAGGGGTTTTTCATGTTTTATTTATTGGTTTTGTTGGAATTCGTTTTTAGTTTCATTATGATAGCTTAAAATTCTTGTATTTAGGATTATGGAACCTAAGGTTTCATGTGACTATTAGATTGATTTATAATTTTGAATGAAGTTTATATCTTTTCTTGATTCAATTATGTTATTTAATTGTTAATTGATATTTCTAGAGTATTAATCTATGATATTATGCATGATGATTGGGAAATTACATGTATAATGAGATCTTGACATAATTGGAGAGAATTATATGTATACTTAAAGATAAGATACATGTTTCTTCCGAAAAGTTGTTTGTTTGTGTGGGAAGTCATTATACATTAATGCGATTCTGAATTATATTACTAAGTGAAGAGATTCTAATAAGTAATTTAGGATTAGGGTTAATATGCTTGAGAAAAGTATTAACTTTAATTGTGAATCCCTCCAGTCAAGAATAATAGAAATTGAATTGAATATATTTTAAGCGGTCACATGTTAAACACTAGGGGAAATAATTCCTAAATATGTTATTACCTTCTTGAAATCGTTCTTAATTTTATCGCTTTCTAAATTGCTTAATCAAGTCTCATAATTAGATTAGTTTGTTAATTTTAGTATTTTTAATTAATTTAACCCTTCATAATTTTCCGGTTAGATAATAGAGATAAGGTTAATATTAGTACTCGAAGTCTCTAAGGGATCAACTTGGACTCACATCCGCTATATTAAAACTGATAGGTGTACTTGCCTGATATCAAACCCTTAGACTTTCTTTCTTTCTTTTACAGGATCAAACTTTTACACCATAATTATCCAATAACATTTTGGTGCCGTCTATTTTGAACCTACATTCCATATGGTGAAAACACACATGACCAAAAGTGAAGGTGTTAGCACTTCTCCCTAGTGTATTCAGGGGGGAGTAGGTATCTTGACAAGCAACATATTGCTATGTTGGAGCAACTGTATGCTGACTTAGCTAAGGAAAATTAGGAGCGTAATAAGAAAAATGATGAAATTTTAAATCTTCTACATAAGAGTGTGCCAAATTAGGATCAAAGGCATAGAGATAATAGTGCCAACAACTTTGTTAATTTGATCTATTAACCTAAATTACCTTAAAAGCAAGTTGAAGTGACACTTGGACCATCAACCCCTACTCTTAAAAAAGTAGATAAAGGAAAGCAACCACAATAGGTGCACTATGCAAGGCCATCACATGTCTGTGGCCCTACTTCAACTAGTAGACAATTTCAAATTAAGAACCCTTTCATCCTTAAGATTTTAGAGGAAGTAATACCATTACATGTTAAGTTACCATAATTTGAAACATATGATGGGATGAAAGATCGAAAGGATCATCTTGAGTATTATTACACTTTAGGTAAGTTATACAACTTAAGTGATGTTGTAGCTTGTCAAGCATTTCCTTCCACTTTAAGGAATGTTGCAAGCATGTGGTTCTAGCATTTGAAGCCAAATAGGATTTGATGTTTTGAGGGTTTAGAAAAAGTATTATTGCAGCACTTCCTTATAAGTAAACTCCCCATTAATGACTGATTTGTCCTTTATATCATAAAGCATAAGTCTAATGAGTCTATTAGAAACTATTTGGCTCAGTTTATGGTTGAGATGGTTCAAATCCTAGAATTAGAAATGAGCATTCTCTCAATGCAGTGATTGATGGAGTTAAACTATACAGAGATTTCTTCAAATCTCTAGAAAAGAACAAGCCGAAAATGTACATGGAATTTAAGGCTAAGGATAAGGTCAAAGCTCAACATAAGGCTAATCAGAGTAGAGGCGATCGAAAAAATGATAAGAAGAAGAATGTAAGCAATTGACTTGGTGTACGTAATGACCAACTTTTAGAAGGAAACAATGGTGAAAGAAAGAGGCTGCACATCCCAACCTACTCCCTTTATACCCTGCTCAATCACCCCATTTTTTATATATTAATGGAAGTTCGCAATCTGAAGGGGTGTTACAGTGGCTAGAATGGATGATAGGAAACCCGTTATGTAGGAATTCAAGTAAGTAATGTGACTTTCATTGTGATAGAGGCCATAACACCAATTAGTGTGTTCAACTCAAGAACGCAAATGAAGATGCGATCTAACAAGGATATTTAAGCAAGTTCCTTACTCATGATGCCAAGAATATTGAGTGGCCTACCCAAAGATGAAGAGGCAAAAATGAAAATGTAAATCGAACTCCTTGACCTAGGAGAGAGGCAAGGGATGATGGCAATAATAGAGATCTAAATGATTTGATAAACAACATTGTTAGTGGACCTTCTACCTTAAGCCAGTTAAGCTCTTTGAGCTCGATTAATGCCATATAGTATGTTTACAATGTGTAAGGCAAGAGAGTTAAGGTCGACAATTCCATCTCCTTTATGGAGGAAGATTTTGAAGTCGTATAAAGGCTCCAAGATGATACACTGGTGATTAGTGCAAGAATTACCAAGTTTGAGGCCAAAAAGATCTTAGTTGACAATAGGAGTTTAGCAAACATTATTTTCCAACATGCCTTCAACCAAATGAAGCCAAAGATTAAGGCATAGTTAAGATCTTATATTATGATCTATATGCTTTCAATGATCAACCCGTATGGGTCACTAGAGTTATTTCCCTTTTGATTCAGATTAGAGATGATGAGAACATTATAGGGGATAAGGTAGATTCCCTTGTTGTTAAGTGTTGATCTCCATATAATATGATTATGGACCGATTTTTCCCTTAAATAGCAAGCAACCTTAGAAGAAGAAGTTTAGAAGTTGGTAGGGGCAGGATTCATTAGGGAGGAGCCTTATCCAACTTAGCTAATTAATTATGTTTTAGTGAAGGAGTTGAACAACAAATGGTACATGTGCATAGACTTCACGAATCTAATTGAATGGTAGATTCAACTATTGAGCATGCCTTACTCTCTTTTATGGATGCATTGTTTAGCTATAATCAGATTAAGATGGAGACAGATGATGAAGCCCACACATTGTTTGTCACAAATTTTGGGATGTATAGCTATATCGTAATGCCATTTGGGCATAACTTATCAAAGGCTTGTAACCAAAATGTTTAAGCCCCCAATTCACCATTATGTCAAGGTTTATGTCAAAGATATGATAATTAAAAGTAGAATATAAGGTCAACACCTTGCTAACCTATAAGAGACACTTGATACATAAAAGAGGTATAACATGAAACTTAACTTGCAAAAATGTGTTTTTAAGTCTAGTTTAGGTAAGTTTTTGGGATATATGGTCACTCAGCATGGAATTGAAGTGAATTCTAGGAAGATTGATGCAATAAGGAACATGAATCCCCTAGCACTATTAAGGAAGTTCAAGAATTGACTGGGTGAATTATTGCCCTGAATAGATTTGTGTTTAATAGTATGGATAGATACATAGAATTTTTCAAAAATTTGAAGTACCCAAAGCAGTTCCAACGAATTAATGAATGCATCACCATAAGTACTTTTAACACCATTCCTTGAGAAGAATCTATTTTTATATCTCTTAGTTGGCAATTGAGCTCTTTCATTTGTCTTTGTTTAGATAAAAGGAAAGGAGCACAAGTCGATTTATTATGTGAGTCACATCTTATAAGGCCTATAACAGAGATATACGAAAATTGAGAAGGTTGTATTGGCTATGGGGATCTCGGTGAGAAAAATGAAGCCATACTTTGAAGCCTATCATATTATAGTTCTCATTACTCAGCCTTTGTAGCAAGCCGTGCAATAACCAAATTCTTCAAAGAGAATGATGAAGTACACTCTACAGTTAAGTGCCTATTGTGTACAATACAAACCTAGAATGGCAATAAAAGCTCATGGTTCTAGTAGATTTTGTATCAAAGTTCACCAAAGAAGAGGATAGCATAGACATGGTCGAGAAACCTACATGAAACCTATATGTGGATGGTTCCTCTACTAAAGATGGGTATGGGGAAAGCCTTATCTTACAAGGACTACATAATGTAAAAATTCAATATAAACTAAGGTTTGGATTTCTAGGCAGTAATAATGTGTCCAAATATGAAGCCTTTATTGCATAATTGAAGTTAGTAAGGGAAGTTAGAGCCAAGAAAGTAGAAGTTTTCTTTGATTCATAGCTGATTGTGAATCATGTGAAAGGAAGCTATGTAGCAAAGGAAGATAAGATGAGTTGGTACTTAATGATGGTACAAATACTCAAAGAAGAATTTTAATTCTTTACAATTGAGAAGATCCCAAAAATCAAGAACGTTGCTATTAACTAGCTTTCAAAGTTGGCCAGTACAATACTTTTGAACATGAATGATAACCTCTTTATCAAATATCTCCCCAGTAAGAGTTTGGTAGCAATAGGGTAAAGTTATGAAGTAACTCCTTACCTAAGAGAGAAGTCTTGGATAGATTCAATTACTTACTACCTAAAAGATGGTGTCTTACGTGAAGACAAGAAAGAAGCTTAGATGCTAATATATTAGGCCACAAATTACACATTGATTGATGACAAGTTATACAAACAGGGCATCTCACAACCCTACCTTCAATGTCTTCTATTGATGGGTGCTCAATAAGTTCTTTCTAAATTTTACAAAGGTGTTTGCAGTAGTCATGTGAAAGCCTAAACTCTATATGTCCAAGCACTAAGACTTGGCTATTATTGGCCAATGATAAAAGAAGATGCTAAAGTTACTCTATGCTAATGTGCACAATTCTAAAAACATGAGACTTTAAACCATATGCCTTTAACTGAATTTCATAATCTAATTAGCCTTTGGTCTTTTGCTTAATGGGGCCTAAATATACTCGGATCTTTTCTAAGGCCTATTGTGCAACAACAATTCATATTAGTGGTAGTGGACTATTTCATTAAATGGGTAGAGGTCGAGACGGTAACGAAGATCACATAACAGATAATAAAGTCATTTGTTTTCAATTTTATTATATTGTAGTTTGGGATTCCTTTCATGATAATAATTAACAATGGGCCACAATTTGATGGCAGTAAGTTTTGAGCTTTCTATAGAGGTATGGCATCTGGCTGAACTATACTTTAGTGTCTCATCCTCAAATAAATGGATAAGTGGAAGTTGTTAAAATGACTATCTTGTACATTATGAGAAGAAGAGTTTACCAGGCCAAGGGTAGATGGGCCGATGAATTGCTTAACATTTTATAGGGCTACAAGACCACCCACAAGACTTCAACAAGGGAGATACCCTTTAGATTAACTTTTAGGTTATAAGCCATTCTACCAATTGAATTGGAGTTACCTAACTTACGAACAAAAAGGTTTGATATCATGGCAAATCAAGTTACCTTGATGGCTAATTTAGGTACCATTAAGGAAATAAGAGACATCGCAGGAGCAAGAGTTGCCGCCTATCTGCATAAGGTGGCAAGGTACTATAATTGGAAGTTCAAGCATAAAGTTTTTCAACTTAGAGACTTGGTTTGCAAGAAATTGGAGGTAAAAGGCGTGCAAGACAATAAAGGGAAACTCGGTGCAAATTAGGAAGACCTACTAAGGGTTTGAGAAGTCATTGGTGGTGGGGCTTATTGACTAGAAAGGCTACATGGTCAAGTCATACCTTGCGCATCAAATGTTGAGAACCTAAAACTATATTTCAAATAGTTTTTGTATATCATCAGCAATGTCTTATGTTTGCATTTATATTTTCCTTTTAAGCAATGTAAGGCATTAGCTTATGTCATGATCAATGTGAAGTGTTCCTTTCAGTTTAAGAGCATCTCTCTTACAATCATTTTTATTTTTGATCTAACTATGATTAATGGACAAATATAGTTCTAGCTATATAGCAAATGAATTGCTACTTAGAAAGTTCTGACTAATGTTGGTTAACGAGCTCAATATTAATTGGCAAATAATGCTAAACTCTCTTTGAAAAAAGTTCCTACCTAGCCAATGAACTCAAAATTGTCTCTAACTGACAAATGCGTGGTTTAGAAAATGAACCCTAATGTCTTAAGTTCAAGTCTTAAATGATTAACAAACTTCCTCTAGCTACGACTATGAAAAAGATAGAAACACTAAACTATGAGTGAAATAAAATGTGCCAAAAAGTGAAAACATTGGATGAAAGCTCAATTACAACCGAATGGTTAGCATCCCGACCTAAATTAAAGTTGAAGAAAAGATTTGTTAGGGAAAGTAATTGATAAAAATTAGTTGACTCCTTGGGAGTCAAGAATATTCTCCCTTATAAACTAAACAAAGCTGTGCCTTGATCGGTGGAGCATTCAAGGACCTTATAGGAATTGACTTCTTTATTAGCACTAAGAGCTCTATTTGTGGAGTTGGAGATTTCTCTACAAACATAGGGAGTCTCCTTTACAGATAGCACCTCAGCATCCATAGGGATTTCAACACTAGCCTATTCATTATTACCCTGCTCTTGACCATCAACCTCTTCTTCTTCACTGACTCCTTCATCAGAACTACAACTAGCATCGTCATTATCAATGTTGGCAAATTCAAGGCATGATAGCTTGTAGTTAGGATAAACTTTCAAATTTCAGCCTTAGCCAGTTAGTTGAAGCCATTGCAAGAACTTTTTATGAAGTAATTTCTCGTTTGGCTAACTAGGGGTTACTATTGATAGAGCCTCTTATACAAAAGGCTTCTTATTTGCAACTTCTACCTATTCAACAATGCATGCTTTAAGTTTGGAGTCCTTAATCTCCAAGTTCTTCATCTAAACCCTTAATTTGTCCTTTTCCTTACTCATCAACTGAGCATCTTCCTTAATCCCTAGCACTGCACTCTTTTCATAGGAACTGTTCTTTCAAATCCCTAATCTCCTTAAAGTGCTTGTCATTCTTTATTTTAAGGTTCGATACTTCATCAACTACTAAGGAATGTACTAATTTTTTAGCTGAAAGCTATTCCTTTAGTCATTAAGCCTTCATCTTGGCCTTTATCCCTACGCTTTTGGCTGCCATTGTCTATGCTTTAGAGGAGTTGTAAGCCTCCTCCACCTTCTATAATAAGATACCAATCTAAGTAAATTAATTAGCTTTTAAACATGCTAAACACAAAGATGAACATACCTTCCTAATCTCCTCTTTGGCCTCATCTAAGGCCATCAAAACATGACTCTTAATTTGCACAGAAATAAAGGATCAATGATAGGACAAATATTGTGAATTAGAGTAAACTATGGTCATAGAAAAACTTGCACCGCTGAGATTGATAGCATTATGGCCTTTATTGCAACTACTAACTATGTACATGTCCTATTTAGCCATTTCCCTATCCTTTGGTAGAATAATCCCTCCATCAAGGCTAAGGAGTTTGTCTTATCACCCAAAGCTAAATCAGTAGCAAAGACGGTGTACTTCAATAAGGTACAAAGTACTCACCTACCATACACTTGGGAATGAACTCAATAGACTTGATGCTAAGGGCCTTCTTCCTTAAATCCTCTTTAGTGCTCTCATCTATTCCTTTGCTCCTTTTGGACAAGGGTTAATTAGCATGTTCTTTCCTAGTCCTCTTCTTAGGGCTTGACATGGAAGTTGGCTAGTCTACCAAGTTGTCCATAACCCTTATGGAATAGTTAGTATTGGTTGCAATAACCTCACTAGACTCTCCTAGTAGTTCTTTCCTAGTGCTATCCTTAGCTGTAGGAAGCACCTTAAGTTGGGTGGTGCCAATAGCCTCCATTTGTTGCACTTGCTATCCTTCATTAGGACAAGTAGTCTCCTTCTTCTTTTTTTTTTTTTTTTGCACGATCAGCTCCTTGATGACCTGTTCTTCAATAACCTTCTTCAACACTACTAGCTGACTAGCAGCAACTTTGGTAATAAGCTTATTTGGTTTTTGCTTTTTGGCCTTCGCTTAGGTCAGCAACTTCTTAGGATCTATGTCCCCTACGCCCATATCTACATAGGAAAAAAAAAGCATTACAGAAAGGAAAATAGAACTTACAAATACATACAGAGCAATGCTTAAATGCTACAAGTCTCCACCAATGAGTCAAGAAGATCAACTTTCCTCTTGTAGCTCAACTCGGCATGGTAGGATAATCAAACCTTACCTTCATCGTCAGAAAGTATGGGCTCTCCTTTCTCATATCTTAGGATGATCCTTTTAGAATCCTAGAAAAACATTTTATTGTGTTGCTTATTTTGAATCTTCTCAACAATGGCGGCGTCATTCCGTAACAATTCTATATCCTTAGTATGGATAGGTTTAGTTTATTTACTTGAGAAATCCAAATCTTCATCCGACTAGATCGAAACGTATCAGTCGTGCTACTTATGGATTTTGAACTCCAAGCCGTCTATGAACTTGTGACCATAATGAGCTTCTGCATAAAACCAACCATTCAATTGCCTCTTTATTGTAAAAAGGAACTGAAAGAACTAAGGTATGGCTCTAACTTCAAGTTCCTCACATATTATCTCGAACACCATGAGGTGCCTATAATATTTAGAGAAAACATGCTTAGAGCTACATGAAAATAGTTAAAGAATTGTTTTTGGAATGAAGAGAACAGAAGTTGTAAACCAAAGTTTTGGTACTTTAGTTGAATGTGGAACTCACTTTCAATGGGAAAACAAACCATTTTGTCCTATCTTGGTCTATGCCAATGCCACTCAATAGGGAGATATCACTAATATTTATTGTATTTCATGACGAGACCCAACAACACTGCTCACCACTCCATTTAGAGAATCGATATCGTATACAACATTGTTATATAAATACTTGGCAAGTGATTTATCTTCCTTATCATTAGGATAATTATCCATTGGGATAACTTCAATATGGGCAAGCTTTTCCCATCTTTCCATTGTAGTATTTGCTGAGCTATTGAATGATGAAGCTGAATCGATTCTTTCTTAGGTAGGAGAAGTAGCCTTAAAGAGAGTAGCTTCAGAATTGCAAGAGATAAGAGAGCAAATCTTGCTTGAAATGAAAGTGGAAGTAGAAAAGGGATTATCAAAATAAATGAAGGCCTTTCATATGTGATCCCCTCTCAAGAATTGAAAATGGGCTTAATCGAGATTTGGTTTCAATTTGATGTCTTGCCATAGATGAATGACACATGTTTGCAGGCAGAAATTCAATGAACACTATACCATTGGCAGTTAATAAAGTCTATAACCTAATGATAACAAACATGATAGTTGTCTTATATGCCTACATAGGAAACAAGCAAGCAGGAAAACCAAAAGGTTATGACCTTTCATTTAAAGTGCAATACGATACATTTCAAACAATGAATATAAGGATGCCATAAAAAACCTAAGAGATCATGAAAGTAGTTAATTTTGAGTATCAATTTATAGAAGAAGCACTACTAACACCAAGAGGTATATAAAGAGAGGAAGAAGATCAAAAGGAAGACCTGTTACTTGATGAGAATTTGATGTCTCCATGTAGCAATATTTGTAGTAATTTTCCATAATTATTACGTCTCAAACAATGATAAATCATATATAAAACAAATTAAATAAATGGAGTAAAAGAGAAAGGCTAGCTATGCAGGCTTATAATAAAATAAGAGAGAAAAAAGTCCCATTATTGTTGTTGTTATTATTATTATTATGGATAAAGAAGTAGCCTCCTATTTTAATATAATGTTTCTTTAACCAATTTCATTTTTTATAGGAGATTGGGAGGAGAAATATGTCATATATTTGAATTACTACGATCATGCCCAATGGTCTATGAGAATCTTATGTCATGTTTGGCATGTAGATTGGAATGGAACTATGATTCTCTATTCCATTTCCTTTCCCCATATTTGGTAGCACATTTGGAAGGTGGAATTACAATTTCATGAAATTTTTTATTCTACCCCTAATGAGGAATTTTATTCCACCTTTAAAAAGGCAAAATCACTATTCCATTCCTCTTGCATTATTATTATTAATAAAAGTACTCATTTGATATTCAATTTAATTATGATATTCAATAATTAAGGGTTTTTTTACAGTTGCTACTATTTACACATTTAATTCCATTCCATGACATTTCTAAACACAAGAAAGGATTTGTCATTCCACTCTTTAATCCATTTTGCTCTATTCCATTCTAAATCATTATTATGTATCAAACATGACACTAATGCTTTAATACCCTATTAAATTTGGATGTGTAACTAAATTATTTAATGTTTGAACTTATATATGTTATTGTGTTTATATTTACCAATTAATCAATTAAATCCTATGCTCATAGTATAATACTATAGAAAAATATTTTCAAAAAACAATGGTAATTTGGTCTTTCTAACGGTTACTAAAACCCTACCTCTCTTAAGCAGCCACCATTCCAAAACCTAACCTTTTCTAAATATAGACTAATCACTTTCCATTTGCACAAACTAAAAGAGCAATCCCTATATTAAACCCTTTTAATTTGAGGATTACTAAAGTTTAAGTGTAAGGGTTTGACTTTATATTTGCAACAATTTTCGAGTTAGGATTCATTATGAGATTATGTTTTCATTCTTGCTTAGAGGTGCATCAAAGTTGGAAGAAAGATGGATGAATTTGTATGTGATTCAAAGTAAAGTTCTCCTTTCAAAGTGCAAAATAGTCGTTGGGTGTGCAGATGCCATTTAGGCCAACATCCGAACATGAGGCTTCTATAGGAGGTGTTAGCTTAGCATCCCGGTGTTAGCAAGCCCTATTTAGCTTCTAAGCTTATAACTCACGATTATTTTTTACCCTGAACTTGTACCTAAGTTTTTTATATATCTAGTCTTATCTAGAGATCCAATCTTTCTACCTATTCTAACCCTTAGGAGCTTAGTAAGTTTACAGTTCGAGAGTAGTAAGGGAAATTTTAAACTTGAATCTCATTGGTTTAGCTCGATTAAGTGGATTAAGGGAAGATTTATGTTCTTTAGCTAATTTCTCTTTCAATACTACTTCCACTTTTTTCATTATGTCATATAATTGGTATTCATTGGTCTATGTATGCTGTGCTTAGTTGTTGCTTCTACTTGCTAACACTCTAGTAAGCTATTCGATCTAAGTTATACTTAGCCTAATTAAAGTGTTTGTTGATTGTACATGACTCATTAGTCCTAAAGGCCCATAGTGGTAGATTCCTAAGCAGCAACTATTGAACATATGTGACGTTTCCCTAGTGGACTTGCATATAGGACAATGCAACTATAATATTAAGATTTAAGGACTTTGGGCATAAAAAACTTGAAGGAAAAATAATATATCTATATATACATAATGTATAAGTTCATAGAGTGTTGGGGTCATGAGTACCCCTTTGTTACTTTCTAGACATAACTCGAGATGGTGAAATGGTTGCTTGCTTTTGCGTGCATTGCATATGTGAATTGAATTATGTGGCATTCGCATGTACTTATGCATTACGTACTAGGACTTATCTTACTTTTTATGAATTTCAAGAACAAGTGCTAATGAGTATATAATCATTGAGGAGCCATTTGTTGATGATAAGCAAGATGAGATGGGTATTGAATATTTATCCTTCTATGATGATTAGGGAAGAGATCGATCCATGAGATGGTTTTGTTAACTGTTAGATGATCCCTAGAGTTAAGATGTTTATATTACTTTATTTGCAGACTTTATCTTTTATCAAGGATTTCTAATTTCTAAGTAGGAGAGTTAGACTCCTTGATATGTTTTTTTACTTTTTTATGTTTTTTAGAGCTTATAAACTCCTTATGTGGTCCTTTTGGTGTTTAGAATTGTTTGGAGCATGTAGACTCCCAAGATATTATGGACTTATATACTTTAAGCTAAGTTTATGATGAGTATATGATGTTATACACTCTCTTAGATTTATCAAGTGGACTTATGTGACTCTGGATAATAAGTTGTTACATATTATGTTTGTTTGAGTATCAATAGACCCAGCATGTTCCTAGCTAGCAAAGGCATATGGTATACTGTCATGCCATTAGGATCCTAAGGCATTACAATTTAGGTGGTATTAGAGCTAAGATTTGGGGAGCATAGAAGGACTTGGGTTGGTGGATCAATAATAGAATTAAGTTGGTGATCATAGAGACTTAGCCATTTAGGGTGCTTAATTTAAGAATTTGTAGGCAATTAATCATAGAGATTATAGGAGATGAATCTTCTAGTTATTTAAGTTGTTGATCATAGCACAGATTAGGAAGTGATCCTTGAAGTGGGAAATTTGCAATTTAACGTGCTAAGACATTGGTTAACTATTGTTAAGTATCCTATCATTCTTTTAATCTTGCACTTTTAGCTAACTCCTTTGCTCTTGTTTGTTGCTTTCTTTTCCCCTATCTATAGTATGGCACCTTAATGATTATCTAAACTAGGTTCTTCTTCAACTAAGGGACAGGACACCTCAAGAGATGCTTTTGCCCCTAAACCTCCATGTCATAGAGGTGCAGTAATACAAATTAGTTCAAGGGCTTAAGGAGGTATAGGAGCCTTAGGAGATTAGGTGAGACAAGGTCAGGCTCTAAACACCACTACTATGTTGATTAGGATGATGAATTACTTGATTAGTATGTTGGCTTTGCAAACTATCCTAAGAGAGAGGGTCATTAGTTTGGACAAGTTTCCGTAGCATGTCAGTGATTTCAATCCAAAAGGGGAGGATTACTTAGCAAATGATAAGTTAATGGAGGATATAGAGAATGCTTTTGTTGTTTTTCATGCTCTTGAAAAAAGAAAAGTAGATTATGCTATGTATAAGTTGAAGGGAGATATTGCCAGTTGGTAAGATAATGAGCTCAAGAGGTTTGAGGGGCTTAATGGTTGACAAGAGTTCAAGAATTTGTTTCATGCCAAGTTCTTTACATTCAATGTGAAGGATAGTATGCAGGATGCTTGTTTCCATTATAAGTAGGCAACAGATCTTCAGAGGAGTTTGAGGTTAAGTTAAGCCTACTATTTAAGTTTTTGCTACTTGTTATGTACGCTAATAATGGAGCAAGGGCCCATCAATTTCTAAGTGGCTTGGAATTGAAGTTACAGTGTATTATGGACACCTTCCATCTTGAGACTTACATGAAGAATGTTAAAAGGGCAAAGCAAATGGAGAGAAGTCTCAAGAAGAAAAAGGAAACCTTAGCTGGTAAATCAGGTTCCATGTTAGGAAAGAGAGCCACCCTAGCAATCTTAATGTGAGGCAACAGAATGAAGCCTCAAATGATGACTAGGTCGATGGTTAAGACACTCCCTTTAGCACCAGTTAAGATAATAACCTAACTCCTCTAACACTAGTTTCTCCAATTGTTAAGTGCCCTAGATATTATGGCCTCTAAGAGTTGGGTGCTTGTAAATGGCTAATTGGTGCTTACTTTTCATGTTGGAAGATTGGACATTTCAATGGAGATTGCACCAAGAATCCTATGTCTTTTCCTTTTTTACCATATTTGCACCTAAACAAAACATTTGGCAACATATTGTACTGAGAAACTAATAGGGGGTCAATTTAAAGCAACCTAGTAGATTACTAGAGCTTAAGTAAGATAACATCAGTCTAATAGCCCAAGGTAGAGGATGCCAGCAAGGGTTTTTGCACTTCATCAATAGCATTAAGATCTACCTAATGAGGACATAGCTGTAACTATGGTACTTGTTCACTCCTATAGTATTTATACGTTTTTTTTATACTAGTGGTACAAATTCTTGCATCTTTGATGTATTTATGTATACTTATGGTTTGTTTCTTAAATATTTGAATGGTTCTTTGAATGTATGTACTTGATTGGGAAGTAAGAGTTTGGAGAGTGGAAAGAATTTGTAGAGGAGTCAGTGTAGAGGTTAAGGGTAAGGTTTTATGAATAGAATTCCTATTTTTGGGGATGAGTAACTTTGATGTGATTTTAAGAGTAGATTGGTTGGTGAAATATCAAGTTATTATAGACTGTTATAATATGATGGTGCTCTTTACCCTAGTTAATGGGGATGTGTTCAACTTTAAACTGAATACTCAAAGACCTACAAAAATTGCCTACATATCAGTTACGGGATAAGAAGATAGTAGCAGTAATGCTGGTAGGGTCTCTAGATAACCCTATCCTTCTTATGATAACCTTAATGCTATCACTACCCTTAGGATTAAGACATCTTACAAAAGGGTCTTGTCAAGATAGGCTACAAAGCAGCCCTATCTTTCCTTAAATAGCCTTAGTATTGCTATATCCCTTTAGGATTAGGACATATTACCAAAGGATCTTGTTAAGATAAACTACAAAGGAGCACTAATTATCCTTACTTAGCCTTAGTGCTATCTCATCTCTTTAAGATTAAGATATCTACCTAAAGGGTCTCATTAAGATATATCGCAAAAGAGCCTTATCCTTCTTAAGATAACCTTAATGTTGTGGCTTCCCTTAAGATTAGGACGTCTCACAAAAGAGTCTCATTAAGATAGATTATAAAAGAACCCTATCCTTCCTTAGATAGCCTTAATATTGTTGCATCTCTTTAAGATAAGGACATCTTGCTAAAGAATCTCATTAAGATAAACCATAAAGGAGCCCTATCCTTTTTTAGATAGTGATAGTGCTGTCGCATCCCTTTAGAATTGGACATCTCGCTAAAGGATCTCGTTAAGATAGATAGCACTTATTGTAATACCTCTAGGTTCCAAACCCTCGAAACTAAGGTGTCAATCAATGCTAACCGAATTAAGTGAGATGTTATAACTAAGCTATAAAATTTAGAAGAAATTATTTTGTGAAGTTGAATCACTAAAATAATGCATATAAGTGAAGCAATTAAACAATGTCTTAGGTTAACTAAAATCAAAAGTCATTTAAAAAGTGAAGCTCATGATTATGCTTGAAATTTTATTTAAAGTGATATATGCTTAGTAAATATAAATTATATATTACAAACATATAAATAAGAAAGGATTGTGGCATGAAATAAAGCCTTGTAAAAGGTTAAGAAAATCCTTATAGAAGCTTACAAATGTGACATACTGTATATAAAATATATAAAGAATAAATAAATGAATTAATAAAAAGGTGGTTTTAGGAAAAAGTGGGCTACAAATGGTTTTTGTCTCCTAAACAAGAGGTAAGCCATGGTTTGGGAAATTAAAAGAAGGATGGCACATGGTTTTGAATGGCAAAACAAGTTTTAGAACATGGTTTTTGTTGATAGTCAAGTTTCGTTCACTCATCCATTCATCTGCCGGTAAGCCTAGTAGTCTATATTCTTGACTAATGCTGAGAAATATAGATCTGTATCTTATTTAAATTAAAGGGAAGTGGCATAAATAGTTATCACTTGGCACGATTATGTTACATAACTTCCCATTCTACCTACATTTTAGGAATGCGTCTAATTAATAGGCCTCTACGTGTCTCCATTAACCATTTTGATAATTGCTACTTCAAACACAATACTTACCTATAAATATGGGAAAGAAACACTGTAAGAGACATCTGATAATTCCTCACTACTATCAATTTTCCCTACTTACATTTACTAACTTAGGTATTGAAGTAGCTGTACCAGACTGGCCTTAGTACAAAGAGTTTTTTCCTTTCTTTGTAAGATAATCTAGATCTTAAAATCTGCTAACAACATTTGGCAGCATCTATGGGAATCAAACCCACGACCATATGGCAAAAACTAAAATGACTAAGAGTGCAGGTGCTGGTGCTTTCTCCCAACACCTTGAGAGGGGGAATAGGCATACTAACAAGCAATGTTTAGTTAGGCTCGAGTAACTTTGTCTTGATT
Source organism: Lumnitzera littorea (assembly GCA_024138015.1). Taxonomy (NCBI): domain Eukaryota; kingdom Viridiplantae; phylum Streptophyta; class Magnoliopsida; order Myrtales; family Combretaceae; genus Lumnitzera; species Lumnitzera littorea. The sequence goes on along the minus strand of JAMXBB010000009.1, from coordinate 55,614,833 downwards.
TAGCCAAAGAAAATTAGGAACTAAACAAAAAGCATGAACAAATCCTTAATCTCCTCCATAATAGTGTTCACTCAAATCAAAACTTAGAGCATGGCAATTACGATGTCGAGAACAACAATGACTTAATTTATTCACCTAAAATGCCGAGAAAAGCAAACTAAGGTTATGATGGGACCTTCGGCTCTTACGCTATAAAAAATTGATAAAGGCGAGCAACCATAGCAAGTGCACCATACTAGATCCTTACATGTCAGTACCCCTATTGCAACAAGTAAATAGTTCTAAATTAAGAAGAGCCCGTTTATTCTTGAGGTCTTGGAGGAGGTCATACCATAGCACATCAAGTTACCGCAATTTAAAACCTACGATGGAACAAAAAATCCTGAAGATCATTTAGAGTACTATTGCACCTTAGCCAAGTTGCATGGCTTGGGTAATGTCATCGCTTGCTAAGCTTTTCCCTCAACATTAAGAAATGCAGCAAGTACATGGTTTAAGCACCTAAAGCCAAACACAATTTCATGTTTTGAACAACTAACAAAAGTGTTCCTTCAACACTTACTTACTAGTGAACTTCCTGTTAAGGACTCTTCAGTCCTTAACACAATACAACAAAGATTAAATGAATCTATTCAAGACTATCTAGCCAGGTTTATGGTTGAGATGGTCCAAATTCCAGAGTTGGACATGCATGTAACCCTCAATGCTGTCATTAATGGAGTTAAGCCCCATAGAGACTTTTTCAAGTTTCTCACCAAGAATAAGTTGAGAACTTTTGCCAAGTTCAAAGCCAAAGCCATGTCTTACATCAAACAGAAGGACAACATAAAGTCTCAATGAGAGGTTGATCAAAATAGGGGAGACAAAAAAAAAAAAAAAACTGATAAGAAAAGATTGATTCAATGTGGATGACAATTAGAGTCCTAATGCTGAGAGAAAGAGGCTATGAATTCTGACATATTCATCTTATATTCCAATCAATCGTCCAATTTCGAACATACTAATGGAGGTACGTGAGCAAAGGTGAGTACTATAGTAGCTAAAGAGGATGAGAGAGAACCCCTCTAGGTGAAATTCTAACAAATACTATGATTTTCATTGTGACAAAGGGCACGACATGGATGAATGCATCTAGCTTAAGAATGCGATTGAGGATGCTATACAACGAGGGCATTTGCGCAAGTTTTGGCATAAGATGCCGAGAATATCGAATGACCATCTCAAAGGAGACGTAAAGACCATGAAAATGTTACTCGGCTAGTCAATGTTGGGAGAGATGCAAGAGACGGGGGTACTAGTAGAGCACCCAATGGGCTAATCAACACAATTATCGTTGGACCTACTATAGGCTAATCGAGCTCTTCGAGTCTAACTAATGCCATCAACTATGTTTGTAATATCCAAGGCAAAAAAGTCAAGATCAACAATATGATTTCATTCCTAGAGGAAGATTTCGAAGGCATCCCAAGGCCACATGATGATGCACTAGTGATTAGTACGAGAATTGCCAACTTTGTGGTTAAGAAAATTCTTATTAATACTAGAAGTTCGGCAGATATTATTTTCCAACATGCTTTCAATTAGATGAGGCCAAAGATCAAAGCATAGGTAAGATCTTACATTTATCATTTGTATGCCTTCAACAATCAACCCATTCGGGTAATCGGAGTGATCTCTTTACCAATCCAGATTAGAGATGATGAGAACGTTACAGAAGATGAAGTGGATTACCTCATCGTCAAATATTGGTCCCCATATAACATAATTGTAGGATAGTCATGTCAACATTTATTTGGTATCATCCCTTCTACTGCACATCTCAAAGCCAAATTCCTTACTCCCACAAGAGTCAGCATGTGTAAGGGGAAATAATAGTTGGTAAGGTTTCTATATGTGATGGCCTTAAGATGAAAAGAGGTTTTTGAAGTAGAAACCTATCCAGAAGGAAAGTCATTCAACATAGAAAGTGCTGAGAATGAGATAGAGGAAATCTCTTTAGGAGATGACCCTGGGAAAACAACAATGATTGGGAAACCCTTATCAGCTAACATTCATCAATGTTTGATCAACTTCTTGTAGGTCAATGCTAATGTATTTGTATGGTCCCCTTCAAACATGCCAAGTATCCTTAAAGACGTTATTGTACACAAGCTCCAAATTGATCTAAGCGCGAAGGTAATCAAATAAAAGAAAAGGCATTTTGCCTCTGAGAGACAAGTAACCATAAAAGAAGTCTAGAATCAACTGAAGATAGGATTTATTTAAGAAGAGCTTTATCTGACTTAGCTAGCCAATTGTATACTAGTTAAGAAGTCTAACGACAAGTGGTGCATGTGCATAAACTTTATGGATCTCAATAAGACCTATCCCAAGGATTGTTTTCCACTACCAAAAATTGTTTAGATGGTAGATTCAACTACTGGACATGCATTGCATTTTTGTATAGATGATTTCTTAGGTTACAATGAAATTAAGATGGATAAGGAGGATGAAGTTCATACATAATTTGTTACCCATTTTAAAAACGTACTGTTATACGATGATGCCTTTTAGGCTGAAAAACATCGATGTAACTTACTAGAGACTTGTTACCAGGATGTTTAAACCCCAGATACATCGAAACGTCGAAGTATATGTTGACAAAATGATTGTGAAAAGTGTGATAGAAGATCGACATCTTACTGATCTTGAGGAGATGTTTGCTACTCTCATGAGATACAACATGAAGCTTAATCCATAGAAGTACGTTTTTGGTGTAACTATGGGAAAGTTTTTAGGATACATGGTGACTTAGCATGGCATTGAAGCCAACTCAAGAAAGATTAAGGTGATAGTAAACACAAAATCTCCTTGTACGGTTAATGAAGTACAAGAACTTATTAGGTGAATAGCTACCCTTAATCGGTTTGTGTTGAGAAGTACGGATAAGTGTGTAGAATTCTTTAAAATCTTAAAGAAACTGAAAGAATTAAAATGGTCTGATGATTATGAAAGGGATTTCAATGATCTCAAAGAATTCCTTACATCACCTCCGATACTCTTGATACCTATCTTTAGAGAGAATTTATATTTGTGCCTATTGGTTAACTGCCGAGATATTTCTTCTGTATTGTTCAAATTCATGGCATGGAGCATCGACCCATTTATTACGTGAGTCATGTCTTGCAAGGGCCAAAGTATCATTACACAAAAATTGAAAAGTTTGTTTTAGCAATGGTTCTCTCGACAAGGAAATTGAAATCGTATTTCTAAGCTCACCAAATCGCAATCTTCGTTGATCAGCCACTATGGTAGGCATTACAATAGCCAAACTCTTCTAGGAGGATGATATAATATGCCTTAGAGCTAAGTGCCTATGGTGTATGGTACAAACCTAGAACGGCATTAAAAGCTTAAGTGTTGGTAGATTTTTTAGCTAAGTTCATTGGTGAGTAAGATATGTAGCGATCGCCTAGAAACCCATATGGTATCTTTATGTGGATGGTTCTTCCACTAAAGAAGGAAGTGTTACAGGGCTTATTCTTTAAGGCCCTTACAACATCAAGGTTAATTATGCTTTAAAATTCAGATTCCCAGCCAGCAACAATGAAGTAGAATATGGAGCTTTGATTGCTGGACTTAAATTGGCAAAAGAGATTGATGCCAAGAAACTCAAAGTATTTGTTGATTCACAACTGGTGGTGAATTAAGTCATAGGAAGTTATGCAACAAGGGAAGAAGAAATGAGTAAATACCTATTGGTGGTACAAATGCTTGTAATAGAATTTTAATCTTTCTCAATTCATAAGGTTTCGAGAAGTAAGAATATTGTTGCCAATATGTTGTCTAAGTTAGCCAGTATGGCAATCCCTAACCTGAGTGACAAACTTTTTGTCAAATTTCTCCCACAAAAAAGTTTATTCACTATCTCATAGAGCTACAAATTGCCTCCTTACCCGAGAAAGGAGACTTGGATGGATCCCCTTGAAGATTATTTAAGAGATGGTACCTTCCCTGACGACAAGAAAGAAGTACAAAGATTGGTTTATCATCCTACGAATTATACGCTGATAGATGGTTAGCTATACAAATGCAACATATCGTAACTTTATCTTCGATGCCTTCCTCTAAGAGATGCCCAACAGGTGTTATCGGAACTATATAGTGGTGTCTATAGTAACTATGTGAAAGCATAGATATTGTATGTCCATGCATTGCGACTCGGCTATTATTGGTTGACCACGAAAGAAGATGCAAGGATAGCTATTAGGCATTGTCCATAGTGCTAGAAGCATGAGGCGCTGAGTCACACTCCTTTAACTGAACTATGTTGCTTATCTAGTCCTTGGCCTTTTGCCTAGTGGAGGTTAGATATTCTTGGACCCTTCCCAAAGTCTACAGCCTAGTGACAATTTGTCATTATTGCTATAGATTTTTTTACAAAATGGGTAGAGGTTGAGGCAGTAATGAAGATCACGGATTAGAAAATGGAGGCATTTGTTTTCAACTCCATAATATTAAGATTCGGAGTTCCTTTTATGATAATCACGGACAATTAGATTTGAAATTTTATTTTCCTTTTGGATCTATTTATGACTGATGAGTTAATAAGTTTTGACTACATGGTAAACAAACTATTGTAAGTTTAAGCTTATCATGGTTAACGAACTTTATAAATCAATCCTACAGCTAAGTAAAGTGGCTAGTCCACATCTCAATGACTAACGGATAGTATCAATAAGATGCTCAAAGTAGGTGTGTAAAATAAAACATGTTGAAAGAGTTAAGCGTATGAAATAAAAGATGTCGAATGACAACGAAATGCGTAGAATGAAACGTGCTAGAAATACTCAAAACTATGCTAAAAGATAATTCTCATTCATCACAAAATGATTACAATTAAACTTTTGGCCTTTCAACCAAAACAATTCGTATAAAAGATAAACTATAGGACAATCCTATGACTTATTTATAGATTGAGGATTAGAAGTTGGAGCCTTCTTGAAGTATATTTCCTTCTCAGCACTTAGGGTCTAGGAGCAACTGGATTTTTATTTTCGCTCATAGGAAATTTCCTTGGATAGACGTTCTTCGTCTTCCCTTAGATCCTCGACACGAGCTTTGTTATTATCCTTCATTTCAATCTCGACACCTGATTCCTTACCATTTCCCTCATCACAACTACTAACTTTGTCATCAACATTGGCAAAATCCAAGCACGAGAGATCATAGTCAGGTTAAAATTTGAGCATCTCTTTTCTTGCCTTCAAGACCCCCTCCAACAACTTCTTTCGCAACAGTCTCTTGTATTGCCAACTAGGAGTGACATTATGTAGTGCCTCTTCAACAAAGGGTCCTTTCTTTATAATCTCCTCCAACAACACGCCTTTGTAACCCAGCATTGTTGGTCTTTAGTTCCTTAATATGCATCTGGAGCATGTCTTCCTCATTGCTCATAGAATTGAGTGTTCAACCTAAACCCCAGCACTCTTCTTTCTTCTTCAACCTTTGCCTTAAGGCTTGAGACTTCATCGACAACTAAGGAATGTGCCAACTTCTCAGTAGCTAGTTCATCTTGATACATTCTGGCCTCTATCTCAACCTTTATTCTTATGTTCTCAGCAACCACTATTTGAGCTTTTGAACAGTTATACGCATCTTCAATTTTCTATGACAAGTCGATATAAAATGATGAGTAATCTAAATCACCTAGTAGAACACGTGAAAAGTTATTGTTATTACCTTCTTCATTTTTTTGTCAGCCTCATCCAAGGCTATTAGAATGTAGCTGTTGATCTAAAAACAGACAGGAGTGTTAGCAACCAAATAAATTTGACAATTGAAAGGATGTACTGGGGACTTACATCATACAATTTAGCAGCAATATGAGCCTTATTATAACCTCCAACCCTATCGATATCTTTCTTTACAATCTCTTTGTCCTTAGAAAGAATAATGCCTTCCATCAAGGCCAAAGATTTCGTCTTATTGCCTAGGGCCGAGTTAGTATGTAAAATGTTATGGCTCTAACACAAGATGAAGTATTCACCAACATCCATGTTGGGGATGAATTCGGGTTGCGCATGGCCTCCTTTGTCCTCTTGTCCAACTCTTTGAACCTCTTAGTAGGGGGTTTGGCCAACAAGTTCCTTCCGACTTCTCTTATTAGTACTCAACATAGCCTCAATCATTAGTGATCACCTTCGGCGGCTATGGCAGCTTTAGCCTCATTTTTAGGTTGGGTTTCTCGACCACCCTTTCTCGGTTCTACAATAGATTGAATGTTCTCAGTAGGAGGTCCCTCAGTATGTGCAACTTCGATCAACTCAAGCTTCTCACTCCCTTTCCGCTTCTCAGCTAGTTGGGAGGTCTTCTTTTGGGCCGCCACTTACGTCACTACATCCTCCTTTGTTGCTTTCTTGATAGTAGTAGCTAGCCGAGTGGTAGTAATAATGATGGCTACGTGCTTGTCAGCCTTTGACTTCTTAGCCTTAGTTTGGGCCAATAACTTGGCAGGACTCACCTCACTAATGCCATGTCTACAATATGAAGTGGACATATTAATATTAATGCAAGGAATAAGAAAGAACTTACATTCTCCATACTAAGTAGGGCTCAAAGGCAACAATTCCTCCCCCAAGTCACGAGAATGGCTTTCCTCTTATAGTTATACTCGACATAGCGATTACTTATTAGGGTACTTTCCTTCTCGAAAAAGATTCGCTTTCCACTCTCATAACACCATTTTATTCTCTCAGTGTCTTAAAAGAACATTTTGTTCTTCTTCCTTTCTTCAATCTTCTTTGCCATAGCGACATCATTCGACATCAACTCTATGACCTTAATGCAGATTCACTCAGTCCATCGAGTCCAGAAATTCAATTCCTCGTATGAAATGATAGATACAAATTTGTCGTGCCACTTATAGATCTTAAACTCCAACCTATCCATGAATTTCCACCTATACCTCATAGCAGCAAAGTACCAACCATCAAGTTGCCTCCTAATCATAAAGAAGTACCGAATAGTTGAGGCATAGCCCTAACTTCAACCTCTTCACAAATTTTCTTGAAAGTCGTCAGAAGCTAATATGTATTTAGTGAGAACATACTTGACGTAACTTGGAAGTAATTGAAGAACTACTTAACTAATGCTGAGAAAGGGAAGCATAGCCCAAAATTGAGATATTTCAAGTAGATATGGAACTCGTGCTCCCTTAGAAAACATACCCTTTTCTTTTCTCTCAGCCTTTTAAGATTCTATGCTTTAGGAGGGTCTTGCTAGTACTTATTATATTTTGAAACAAAGACCCTATCAGTAGTATTGGCTGCTCCATCTAGTGAATTGCAGAAGTGAACTATATTATTGTATAAATACTTAGCCACGAATCTTCCCTCTTTGTCTTCTGGATAATTGTCTACTGTAAGAGAATTGATTCGAGCGAGTTTATCCAATCGCTCCATAACAGTATTATCAAGCCTTATTTCAATTTCCTTAACCTAACTTATATCAAGCCTAGCCCGCTTAATATAAATTATACCACATTAAACCAAAGAAATATTTTTCTCAAAAAAATTAAAAATTAGAGTCACCAACTGTAGACTCTGTAAATTTAACCTTCTAAACATAGTATCGGATTCGAGTGTCATAGACATTTCCCTAAGTCAATAAAACTACATAAAATGAAAACCAACTAAAATTTTGAACTTGGAACTTAAAATGAACTTGAAAGACCCAATGATATAATTTGGAAACCCTTATCATGTAAGAAAACCCCAATCTCTACATACGTGTACTTTAAAAAAAAAATGTGTAAACCTAAACTTAATAAAAACCGTAAACGTCAAATAAAAAAAAATTTAAAATTCTATAAAATTATCTTAACGCTTAAAAAGCCATAAATCAATGAAATTATCAATAATTTTGGGAAATCATATAAAATTGATAACAAACGAATCAAGGATTATTTCAAGTAATAATAAACAACAAAACTAAGCTAATTAAAGGAATAAATTAATAAATTTACAAAAATTATTTTACTTGCGTACATAAGTTGCCCCACAATATGTATATATAAATATATTATTAAGCAATTTCCTTTTCTTAATCTATCATATGTATATATATATATATGTTGCATAATAGAGCGGTGTTCTTAAATAATTAAGCCAATTGATCCGTAAGCTCCTAAGTGTAAGTAAATTATTTTCGAGTTGGTGAAAAACCCTAAAACATACATAATCTCACTCGAACTCTAAAACCTAGGATGATCAAGGACTTACAATCCTAAATAAATAATTAAAAATATAATTTCAATAAATTTTATTTAACTTTAGAAAACTCGAAAATTTCTTAAGAGGCAAATCACAACCTACAAATTAATTCAAGAACTAAACCTTAAAAGAATTTTATATAAGACAATTCCCTTATTTTCACTTATAAGCCATGTTACGTATGTATAAATTGTAAACCCTACTTTTAGTAAACTTATGATTCAACTAAGAACACTTCCCAAATATTCCCAAGGATAAACTAAGCTAAGAATCCAAGTTTACATTTAAAAACGAATTTAATTTTCCAATTCGAAACTCTATTATTGATAAAACTAGAATACGAGAACCATAGACTCTAAACACAAAACCCTAAAACAATTAAAGACTTATAACCCTAAGCGGCTAATTAAGAATTTAATTTGAATAATTTTATTCAATTCTAGAAACTTTCATAAAAATTAAATCATAACTTACAAATCAATTTAAGAGACAAACTCCAAAAGAATTTCAAATCAAACAATCTCCTTATCTTCATGTATAAGATTTGTGTACATAAATAAGTAAACTAACTGTAAACCCTACTTTAAGTGGGCATAGGATTTGAGTACGAGTAAATTCTGAAAGTTCCTAAAGGATCAACTAAACTAGAAACTCAAGTTTACATTTAGAAACAAATTAAAATTTTCCAATTAAAAAACGAATTATTGAGAAAACCTGAGCTTGAAGAACTACGAGCTCTAAACTCACCTAAGACCCTAAACCCTAAAACAATTAGGGAATTTTGACCCTAAGTGACTAATCGATAATTTAATTTGAATAATTTCATTCAACTTTAGAAAATTTCACAATTCTACGAAAATCAAATCATAAATTACAAAATAATGTAAGATAAAAACCCTAAAACAATTTCCTATAAGACTATGCTCTTATCTTCATTCCTAAGCCTTACACTTCAATAAGTAGATCAACCAATCACTTTAGATAACTTATCAATTGAGAGTTGAAATCATTTATCAATTGATAACTTATCAAAATCTAGTGATAAGACATTTTCCTTATCACCTCTTCACTTATACTACATATGGACAATTTTTCACGAGATTTCATAAGCTTAACTTTAATAAATGAGACAAGACCATTCCATGGACAAAAAGGAGTTGAAATGGCAGATCTAAACAAGGAAGAAAGGAGGGCCATACTCTTGTCTTTCAAGCATCAATCACTTTTTCTTACACATCACTATTCACCCCTTAATGCTTACATCATCAAGAGTTGCAATTATTGACTTTTTGTAAGCTATAAGACAACACTTTCAAGACATTTAAACACTCCTTCTCTCTCCATTCCCAACCGGCCACACTTTCCACCATTTCTCTCCCTTTCAATTTCACTTTCATTTCATCTTTTCCTCTTTTGAAACAAACATAAAAGGGGAAATAACCTTACCCCACACAATCCATTTTTCTTCCATTTTGAAGCTTCACTCGCATTTTTTTCTCTTGTTCTTGTGTAATTTGTTTCACCATCTAAGGCCTTTTTAAGTCTATTAGAATCTTCCATAAACCCCATTCCAAAAGACCAAAAGATTCGGGTTTCAAAAGGTAGCTAAAAGGAAGAGGCAAAGTTAAAGGCTTAAGTGGAACCTTAGTGCACAACCACTAAACTTTGCGTTAAGGACGAGTAAGTATTTCTTGTGATATGTGGATTAGTATTTATGTTAGGAGACTTGGATTTCTTGAAGATATGAATAAGGTTTGAGTTGTTATAGCACCAAAAAAATCGTTTTAAGAAACAAACCATAAAACCCTTACATGAAGTTGAAATATGAGCATGTAAAGTTGGTGTTTTGTGAAGACATTTGTTTAATGCTTTGAATGGAAGATTTTAAGCTAAGAAAATCTTGAAATGAGAACTTTAATGGAGGATAAGCATGCTGGACGTGAGGGTTCCATAGTCATTTGGATGTTGATTTTGTTTCCATTAAGTTAAACATGCTCAAATCTAGACTTAAGTTAAGGAAAAATCCATCACATGAAGTTTTATGAAGAAATCAACTTTATATGACATGAGCTATGATATGGGAGTTGTATTAAGTATAAGATCTTTTATTTCTTTATGTGGACCATGAGTTAAAGGATCATTTGATGGAAGAAAACTTAAGTTAAGATTTGTATACAAGTAGTTAAGTGCATAATCTACCACCTAAACTTAAGGAAATGATGAAACAAGTTGAAAAACCAAGTAAGGACCCCTTAGGACCATCACGAACAGATCTGGAACATGGGAAAATGAGGCCTAAAAATATGATAAAAGTGAAAGAACAAAGTGAAAATATTAACTAAAGTATAGTAAGCATATAAAGCCTAAAACTCAAAACCGAGCTTAAAACTCTCAAAACAAGCCTAGAACTCTAAGATGGGCCTTCAATAAAAATCTGACCAGCATCTTAAAGTACCAAGAGAAGTTGTTTTGAAGCCCATAAGAAATCCACCTAAGGCCCCATAAGCCCACCAAAGTCATTAACTTTAGTTTGAACAAAAAACAAGCCCATTTGACAACTTAAGCCCACTAAAGAGCCCACGAAGTGGTTGTTAGCCTTAGGAGTATAAATCAAAGTTGTAAATCTGATCTCAAGGAGTATTTTGAGCTTAGGATAAAACCTTAAGACCAAGCCCAAAGGATTTCTCAAGTTACCAAAAAGCCCATTAACTAAATAAAGCCCAAAAGCACTCCAACACATGAGGAATGCTACTGTTCTGACCCATGGACAGAATTGTATGCCTCATTTTGAAAATCTAACCTCACCATGTTAAAGTACATTCGAAAACGATGAATATTGACTATAAGATCATAAAAATCGGATTTAAAACGAGGAAGTTATACGCGGTTGAACTTTTAAGTAAAACTGGGAAAAAATTATGAAACCAAGTCCAAAGTATAACTTAAAGGGTTTTAGCTTAGCTTTTTAGGTTTTAATTCAAATCCTTATAGTATCGTATTTGCGATGTCCAGGGGACTCGGCGTTGGGGAGACGACCTATCCTGGATTATTTTGATTGATCCGCATGGCTGAGTGAGTAAATTCCCGATGACTCTCTACTTGATTTTGCTTGTAGAATAGATGCACCTAAACTTATATATATGAATTTGGATGCTTGTGGGATATGGGAAATGCATGTGTATGAATCTGTGGATGAATGTGATGACTTGTTATTTATATCTAATAATGGGAATTGCTTGCATTACATATACATGTGAATCGTATGGAATGAAATTATTGATCACCCTGAAAATCAAGTTAATCACTTATACGATTAAGAAATCAAAATGAATCATGCATACCCCATATTGCATACTGATAACACCGACTGGCGCTTCACGCAGAAGATGGGAAGGGACTCACAGGAATACGAGTTTCCTGCAGGATTGGGCACTAGCTACGCCATCATATATATATTGAGTCTCTGTCTTAAGCTGATGGGCTTACTAGACGCCGGGAGACGCCAACCGTCTGCGAGGGGCCGAGTCTTGTGGCTTCTGCTTAGGGCGTGTGATTGTGGATTGCAGAGGCTACCACACCGCTAGACTTAGGATTTTGAAAATATGATTTATTATTCGGTAATGAAAGTATATGTATGTATATATATATACATAGTTTTGTTTTGACTGAGGCACAATAGTGCTAATGAATTAAAACCCAAGGTCTAGAACCCGGATTTTGGTTTGGGTCAGTTAATTATCTCCAAACCCCAACTTCAGGGGGCGTAATTCTGAGTCGTATGTAGTTCCTAGGTCACTACATGCGTTGTTTGGCGTACTGATTGTTCATGTATTCATATGATTGTGCATCCAATAAATTTTTGTCATGCAGTATTGAGGAGGGTAATTATCTCACTAAGCGTAAGCTTACACCCCAACAGTTCTTTTCCTTGTAGGTTGATCGATAGTTGGGACTGGGGTAGGAATCGAGTGCGGAGTGCTACCATTGAATCAGTATGATGAAAAGGCTTGTGTAGTTAATTCGGAATGCTCCGAAAAATGACTAATGTCTCAATTTAGTTTAGTATATTTAGTAAGTTTAGAATTTCCTAGAATTGTCTATCTTATTTCGCTATTTTGGTAGGGGATACCGATTCTCTACGGTTCTGAGGAATTGTATCCATAATTATTTATATTATATAATGAGTCAATGAACTAAAATTGAAGACTTTAGCAAATAACTATTTAGAGTCTTGCAATCTCTGACTTGCAAGGCGATTTTCTTATCATGGGTGCATACGTGATATGGAAATTTTAGGCAATACTACTAGGCCCCTCTCAGGGTCACTACACCAACCAATTCAACTAGTAAAAATGAAATTAGGGTTTTTAGGTAGAAAAACCCTAATTTGGCTATTAGTCTACGGATATTCTAAAAAATTGATTTTTAGAAAATTAAACTAGAGAAAACCAGATTCGGAGGCTAACCTATTATGACTAAGGCATCATATAAAAATTAAAGAAAAATTGATGGGCTTTTATTTTTTATAATTTCTATAAAAATACTAAATATACTTAAATTTACAAAACGTAACTAAAAATGATTTATTATTATTATTTTTCATTACGAATTTTTAAGAAACACGGGAAAAAGTTTATTTATTTATTTTTTTAGATGGTTGCTCCTAATGTGCCTACGTATCCGTTAGTCGGGATCAAACTGGCCATAGTTCTCTTTTTATAAAATTTTTAGTGAATGGATTCTTTTTATTTCAAAAACCGAGCCAGATTTACATTTTCTAACAATTTATTATTAAAAAAAAAACTTAAGAAAACTAATTTTCCCAAATTAAAGAAAACCTTAACTAACTATATCTTTTTTAAAAACTCGATTAGAGTTTTTTTACTTTTAAAAACTACTATATGTCAAAATATCTTTTATAAATCCTAACTACGATCTAGATATGTATCTCTATACATATTTCTTTTAACTCTTAACCACCAAATACATATCTCGATAAATCTTAACTATTAAATACGTATCTTAATACGTATCTTTTCCAAATCTCAACCATAAGATACGTATCTCAATAGGTATCTTTTCCAAATTTCATCCATAAAATACATATCTTAATACATATGTCTTTTCTAAAAGATATGATAAAGATACATTTATTTTTTCAAAAAAAAAACACAATTTTACTAAAAACACGATTTAATTAAATTTTTTGGAAAATTAGAATTATCTAAAGAAAATATGCGAAATGAAAATAATAATAAAAAAACCTGCACTTAAACAAAAAAAAAAATAGGTTAGTAAAATAAATGAACTAACTAATAAAAAAATAAATAAAATAAAATAAAATAATTTTACCTACTCATTGAGTGTGCTCGTGCATCGTAATTGTCTAGGTATTGTGCTTGTGCTCATGTATGTGCTGGCTTATTGGACTTATGTCATGCTAATAGGATTATGTGTGGGATGTGGCTTGGAATTAGACATTGGCAATTGTTGCCGTCATGCGTTGGATTATAGATTGCTATGAATTGATTCAAAAATTTCATTTTGGATCACGGCTTCAAACGTTCGTTTGATATTGACTTCAAATGGGGGCTGGTGTTCAGATTACATAGAATTCAATTATGGACTTCGACTGTTGGTTGGAATTAGACTGTCTAGGAGCTTGTTTTGTGTGGAATTAATGGTCAGTTATGAGGGCAAACATGGTAAGAGCTTTGGTTGGTGTGGGTTATTGATACAGCGATGGGGCAAGGAATTAACTTTATGTATGAATTGTTGCAATCAAACGAGGAACATAGGTTAGGATGTCAGGTGATGGACCAGGCTGCACACTTTGGGGACTTGTTGGATGGTAGCGTATTTGGAAATTTAGCCATCAGGGGATTGTTGGAAAGTGGCTTTGGCTTTGTTAGTTTTTTATAGGAAATTAGATTTTGTCAAGGAGCATGAATTAAAGATTGGATTTCGATTATCTTCAAAAATTTGAGCTTTGTCAGATTTTAATTATGGGAATAAAAAAAAACTACCGAACTCCTTCGATAATTCCCTATTTATAAACCCACTCATTAAATCTTTCATATCTCAACAAATCCTAGATACAGTAATGAACTCTAGATATGAAAGATACATATTTTATTTTTTAAAGATTTATCCTAGTTTTCTAGAAACCCTACTTAATTTGGGCTTTCTATTTTTCAAGCGCTAATCCGATCCAATTAGATATAGCCTAATAACTTATCTAATAAATCCTAAGTCTATTTCGGCCCAATATAAATTAGATAAAATCTATTTTAAATCAGATTAAGCCAAAATTATTTTAATAGCTCAACTCTTAAATGACTTAATGATTTATTAAATTGATCACACACTGTTATTCGATTTAATATTAAATGATCCGATGCAACTCAACTCGACTTGACTTGATACAACATGACTTGATACGATACGATTCGATTCGACTCGATACGACACGACTTGACTCGATTTGATTCGACACGACTTGACTCGATTTGATTCAATACGACTTAATATGATTCGATTCAATACAATTTTATATGACTTAATACGATTCGATTCAATACGATTTGACTCAACTCGACTGGGTTTGACTAGACCCTCTTTTTTATTTTTTCATTTTTCCTTTTTTCTTTTAATTTTCTTTTTTCTTTATTATTTGCTTATTTTTTATTAACCTAGCTTAACTAATGAAAAATGAAAAATGGAAAGAATGAGGTGTTTACAGCTGCCCCTCTTTGTAGTGAAGATCGATTAGAACTTTGCTACAAAGACAAAAGAGATACCCATTTTTGTCAAACCTAACTTGGATAATTTGAAGATGATAAATCTCTTCAAAATTAAAAAAAAAAAAAAAAACTTGTTTTAGGGGATAATCTGAAGAGGATAGATCTCTTCAAGACTTCAAATGTGTTGGTATAGTGGATAATCTAAAAAGGATAGATCTCTTTCAAGACAAATTGCTTGAAATGATAAATCTTTCAAAGACAAGATAAGATGACATGAGATAACACTCTCATGAGCAAACGATCTTTTAAATGACTAGATAGTGATCCTTTGAGCAAGCGATCCTAAAAAAGGACTAGGACAACATTCTTTGAGCAAGTGATCCTAGATAAGATTGGATGGTGCTCTTATGAGTAAACGATCCATCAAAAGATAGGACAGCACTCCTTTCTGCAAGCAATCCTAGAAAAGATTAGATGGCACTCCTAAGAGTAAGTGATCTAACTAAGGAATAAATAGGACAATACTCCCATGAGTAAGCAATCCTAAAAGGACTAGATAGGACAACGCTCCTATGAGCAACCGATCCTAAAAGCAATTGGATGGCGTTCCTATGAGTAGGTGATCCAACTAAGGAATAGATAAGACAGTGCTCCCATGAGTAAGCGATCCTAAAAGGAATAAGACAGTACTCCTTTGAGCAAGCGATCCTAGTAAAGGACTAGATAGGACAATGCTCCCATGAGCAGGCGATCCAACTAACGAAAAGGATAACGCTCCTTTGAGCAAGCGATCCTAGAAAAGATTAGATGGTGCTCTTATGAGCAAGCAATCCAGGAAGGAAGAAAACTTTCATGGGTTTTGACAAATTGATCTATAACTTGAGTTTAAGGGATTTTGATGATTCCTTAAAAATTTTAAGAAATCTCTCTTGATAATTTTTTTTTTAAAAAAAAAATTAATTTCTCTTTTGAAAAGTTTTTCTTTTTTGTTCTTTTTGTCAAGAAATTCAAAAAACACTTTTTGATAGAAAATTGTGTTGCTAACAAGTAAGAAACTCTCAAAAACTCTAAAGTTCACAAATGAGGGATTGGCTTGTCCCTTACTCGTTGATCACTCATTCTCTCAGTCTTGTTTCTTAGAGCATAATTCATGACCTCTAAACTTTTTTAGAAGCACTGATTTTTAACTTAGGATAAATGACCATTTACGTTTTTGATAAAGTACTCTACTCTTCAATTTTCCACTCAGGGATAGATATCATTACTTGAAATGTTTAGTCAAACTGGACTTCCTTACACTCTCACAGTTCTGTTTTTACTCTCAGCATCAATTCCAAAAATTGTAGCCTATCTTGTAAGTGGTACATTCTGGTCAATCAATAGGCCTTTTCTAGGTTTGTAATGTAAGGCTTTTGGTCAATAGTTTAAACAAATTGATATCAATGTACTTAGCCTATTTTGAAAGCAATTGTATACAATCCATCGTGGGTTTACAAGCTAAGAACCTAGGAGAAACTAAACATGGGCTTGCCTTAGTTTCATGAGCGAGTTTTGCTTAAGATAATTCCATTTCTTTAGTCAACAAAGTTTTATCAAGGGTGGTATAGTGGATTGGATCATAAAATGAGGACTTTACTTTTAGGCTTAGGAATTAATAATGTTCAGATTTTGGATACCATCACAAGTTCAGACTTCAAGCTTTATTGGTAATCTCGCTATTCTTTGAAGGTGATCGCCTTGCTAATACTTCAATCTTTTTTTCTTTTTCTTTTTCTCCTTGTTTTCTCTTTTTTTCTTTTCTTCCTTCTTTTTCCTTTTTTCTTTTTTTTTTTTTTTTTTGGTCAAGGTGGTCACCTTCGATTGTTGAGTTTTCACTTAATAAGATTTGAAGCACCAACAAGTAGGTTCAAGGTATATAAGCTTGGGAGAAGTGCACATGGTTTTGCAGTGTTTGGGAAAGAATCTATGGACTTGATGTGTTTAAATAAGTGTACAAGCTTGAGTGATGGTCTACAATTCTTCTTCATCCTAAAGAAATTGAATTATCAATGACAGCATTTGCTTATGAATTGGCATAACTAAGGCAAGCTCAATTTAGTCTCCTCCTTTTCTCCAAATTAATGACCCTAACCTCTTGATTGCCCTAGTATAAGGTAGTTCTTGGTAAGGCTAATTTTAAGAAAAATCCCCTAGAGCTTCAAATGGGTTTACAAGGGATAACTGTATTTAGGGATGATTAAATGAATGCCTAAATCATTTTGACACTTATACCAAGTTCAAGACAAACCTCATTTAAGGAATGAGCCTAATTATTCACCTTGATGGCACTCTTCTCACATGTGGGTCTAGGGTTAGTGTTTAAGACATAGGTTACCTCTTTTCATCATAGGCCTTTCAAGTAATGTGTTATCATTCTCTTAGGTGGAAAGTTTTAAGTTTCGAGTTCACATTTTCTTTATCCATTTTCGCTCATTCGAAATATCCTTATTTGAATTGAGTTAGTTTCATAACATATAAAGACAAAAATGCACATGAAAACTACTTCATTTAATAACTCTTATCTATTACAAGCTCCAAAATGAAATATGATTCTGAAAAAAAAAATGCAAGAACTAAAATTCTTTTCTAGTTCTTGCCTCTATTTCTGTCACTTCTTTTAACTCGGCCCATTTAATTGAATTGATCACTTAGAGATATACCCAACTATTTCAAATGGTGAGTCACCTTGTCAGATGATAGTAATAGATCCTCAATGCCTGATGTTAGAGGTTGTGTATTTGATTCCCCTTCAAAACTTGGGGAAAGAACACCACTGCTAATCAACCCATCAATCTCTACAAAACTTAGTTAGATAATCTTAGAATCAATCAAATCTTGCACCTTATGCTTCAATCTCCAACAATCTTCAATCGTATGTCCCACTTGGCCTACATGATAGTCACACCATTTGTCGGGGTCATGATCCCTTGGCTTGCATTTCCTAGTTGGGTTTTCGCATGTCAGTAGTCTCACGTCTCTTAATTGCTTGAAAACTTGGGCTATTAGAATCTTGAATTGAGTAAATTGCCTCCTCTTATTGTAGATGAGCTTGTCTTCATTCTGGGCTTTCCCAATTGGCACATTCACTCCTTATTTCTCTTTCATTGAATCAACTTCATGCTTAGGCTATAACTTCCTATTTGTACCAAGACCTAAGCTTTCGAGCTGCTTGAGCCCATAATCCATTACCATTTTTGTACTCGCGAGTCTTTCTTTTATCTTCGCTAACTTTTCTCCTAGGGCTATACCCCTTTTTTCCAAACCATGGCAGTAAAATACCCCTTGGACTTGACCATTCAAATTTGTTTTTGGCAACTTTTCCCATCCTTATATCATGTTAATAGTAGGCTCTATATAGAATTTAGACCTTAGATCCCTAACGAAGTCCAACTGGACCAATTTTTCATCAATCAAATCTTGGACTTTATTCTTCAACTCCCAGCAATGGTCAGTAGCATGCCCTTACTGACCCATGTGGTACTCACATTGTACATTGGGATCATATTTCCGAGGTTTATACCTTGGTGTTGGAGTCTTAAGATGCCGTAAACCCTCTTCTTTTAGGTGACAATAGAGCCAAGACATAGGAATCGAGATATGAGTGAACCTCCTTTTAGGTGATTTTTGGCTTAGCTTATTTTCCTTGAGCTTTGGACCAATGCTTAAGGCACTAGGCTCGTATATCATTAGATAGGACATCATAGTGTTCATAGCGGCCTTTGAATCCTACGGGGTTGATCCCTTCCTTATCAATCTCCCCACTCTAATAGCATCTTCAATGAGACCACCAACTGTAACTACATCTACAAATGTAGAAGTAGTAAGGCCTAAGAGGTGATTATAATAAGATTCACATAATGTGCAGATGAATATGTTGATCAATTCATTTTCTAGCAATTGTAATATAGCTTAAGCGACTATAGATCTCCATCTCTAGGCATACTCCTTAAAGGACTCAGTCAGCTTCATTTTCATGTTATTCAAATCCATTAGAGATTGAGCCACTTCTTCATTGAACTTATACTGTTAATAAAAGGCTCGAGTTAGCATATACCAAGTATCAAGCTTAATTAAGTCTTGTTAGGCATACCAAATCAATGCCGACTCAATGAGGTTATCTTGGAAAGTTTGAATCACCAACTACTCATGTTTAGAGAATTGGGCCATCTTGTGAACATAAAGCCTAAGGTGAAGTTTAGGACAACTTGTTCCATCATAATTTTCAAAATTTGATACCATAAACTTCATGGGTAACTCATGGTCTTCAAAAGTGTAAACATTGCTCAAGCTAGATCACTTAACACATCATGATCCTTGAGAACTCCTATTTTCTCTTCAATTTTCTAAAAGATTTCTTCTTCCATCTTCATCAATTTATGCACCAATTCCTTCCTTAGGCTTTTGCTACTATTGTTAAGCTCATGAACCAGCAACTCTTCAAACTTGTCTATCTCAGATGGTATATCAACAGGCCTTTAGGCTTGGGTATGGGCCATGGTCTTAACTCTCTTCGCATGCTTTCCTAAAACCCCTTCGGTTGTAGTTATTCTATGTTCAAGAGTTTCAAACATCTTGTTTTTGAAAATGAGTGATTATAGGTTTCACGTTAGGCTAGATTGATCAATTTAGTTGCATGTATTATAATTAACTGTTTTAGAAATTAAAAAGGGTATATTTGAAAAGCGAAGTTAAATTCGGAAAGTTAAAAAGTGGTACCCGTTTAAGGTTTACTAAATTAGCCCCCGGATCCAAATCTCTAGTTTTCAAAAAACAGTAATTATAACTTGGTTTTTTAATCGATAGATCGGTAGCTAAGGTATAACCAATCCACCCAATCGGTTATAACAAAACCTCTTTTCTCGACTCCGGTTGGGTGGCAACTTCAAATCTTTTCAAGTTGGGAAAAATGGTCTTCTTTATACCTTAGTCAAAGGTCAATATTAAACGGGTAGGGTTTAGTATTGATCAGCTTAGAAAAGCCCTAATTTTATAAAAGGAACTGGGAGGGTGAAAAACCAGGCACAACAACTTGACGACTCCACTAAGGACCGTCAAGAAGGCTAACCACTTAAAAACATTTCAAAATTAAAATTGCTTTTCAAATTACCCACATTATTCAGTTATTTATTTCTTTATACTTTGATTCATTTATTTATTGTTGGCTTCGTGTACATATTTGTTTTAATTAGCATATTTATTTTGTAAGTAACATACACCAAGGCATGAGATTTATTTTGCTACATCATAAATGCATGATAAATATGGTCAAACTCGGGCCGTCATAGGACCTTAGGACGGGGAGCCATTGTGTAAAGTCTCGGACGTAATGGGGCAACCACCGTTCGAGGCCGATTAGGCTACCCTATTTAGACTTCGATGTGACCAAAGAACCGTCTCTTTGTAAACGTGTGAGGTCACAAAGTTTAACGACCATTAGAACCCACCTGTCTTGCGTTACACTACATTGGGGTCAACAAATAATTAACAAAACAACAATGTTACATAGAAAAAGAAAAAAAAAATGACAAAGATTCTGGAGTTTTTATTTTTCCTGTATTCTTCCTAGAATTGATGTACATAAGAGATCTTGTATATTAATCTTTCCCTTGTAATTTATGCTTTCTTTGTCATGTTTCAAAAATGGCCAGCTCATCCAACACCAGGGTTCTTGCCAAAGAGATTCACATCCACAAACCTGCAAACCCAAAGCTTATACTTAGCTAATGGTTTCAAACCTTTAACTCGAGAGAGCAACAGTTCATTACCAACAAAATTATACCCATACTCTCACTAGCCAAAGTGAAGGTTAACATAACGCTAATAAGGGCCTTAGTACATTTCTAAGAGCCCAAAGAAGTGGCTTTTCAATTTGGACCACATATAATCAGCCCAATTATAGAGGAGTACACCTAACTGCTCTAAGCTCTTCCTTTGGACAAAATATATGTCTCAGAACTCAGCTTCGGCGCAACATATATCTTCTCAAAATTCTTAGGAATCCAAAAGGTTGAGATAAATGAGGCCTTAAATGACTGCAACAAATATACCATCAAGATATGGGATCTAGTCCATTGGTTCTAGAATGAGCCTAGCTCCAACAATCAAGCACTATTTTTTGGTAATTGGAGAGAAAACTGAATCAAGGCCTATGTGTTAGCTGTGTTCGCCACTATCTTGTTCCCAAGTGGGTCTCTTCTTATATGCTTTAGGGTAATAGAGTTAGTGGCTCAATTCTAAGAAGGTAAATCCTACATTCCTACCCTACATGCTGAGCAAATAAGGAATCTTAATTTCCTTAAGGAAAGGGGCTGTGGAGATCTTAGGTCAAGCATGACACTATTAATGGTTTGGTTCGTCAATCACATCAAGTGCTTTAGGTTAGATTTAATAAGGGGAGCATTCGCATATAAGGTTGACCTTGTTGATTCTTTCATCGATAAGATCAAATTACCAAAAGATATCCTTACCCTTCTCTGGATAGAGGTTCTACAAGATTTTTTAGTAGAAGACATACTGTGGAAGGCTAGGTGGAGCAATTACACTAAGGTCATACTGATTTGTAAGAATTACCATGCTGTACCACTGATCGAGATGAGCTGGTGTACAAGCTACTATCTAAGCAACATGGTAAGACAATTTAGAGGGATCCAAGACATAGTTCATAAACCTTCATTGGAACCATTCACTCTTAATCTCGAAGAGCCTCATTCAATAGAAAAGGTATCCAAACTTCATAAGATCAAAGCTTAGTAGGACACTCGGACCATAAGCCCAAACATCGATCTGAGTGAGTTCATAAGAGAAGTGGACAAATACTAGGTTACCAAAGAGTATTTATACAATCAACTTCACAAGGTAAGCGCAATGCAATATCGGGCACCAGAAGTCCTTCAAACCTCCCTTATGTGCCTTAACTCTGAAATGGTGACCTATATGAACCAAATGAAAGCACGTATGGAGATCTTCCATGATGAGAAAGATAAATGGGTGAACCTATGCCGAGAATCTAAACAAAGGTTGCACACCCTGAAACACCAGCTGAAAATGGCTTAGAAGAAAATTCAAGAGTTTGAAGAAGTGGCTAAGCATGACCAAAAGAAGAAGAAAATGTCATCTGGCCTACAGAAAAAAAGGAAATTAGCATAGATGAATTTGCACCCTTTTCTTTCTTTCATGTAATAAGACTTCGGGAATCAAAAAATAATAAATAACTTGCCATTCTATTAATCATTTGTCGATCCTCTCCTTTTCATCCGTGTGATTCACTTGCATTTCATTCATTTGCATCCTTTTTCAAAATATCCTTATGCTAACTTATTGAGAAGTGGTTTTCGCTAGGTCACTAAGATAGCTCCCAAACATCAAACCTTCCAAAGAAGTCCCATCAAAACTCGTTCTCAAACCAGAATGGCTAACCAAGGAAACAACAACAATAATGGCAACAACAACCCCGAGGTTATTAACTCCACAGAGTTGAGATTCCATTCTTTGGAACAAACAATGGGAAAGATGGTAGATCAACTGAGCTTCCTTGCTAACAGCATCTCTTTGCTTAGGTCTACGGCCCCATCAAATGAAGAGTACTCTAAAGCCCGATATAGAAAGAATACTGAGGCCCTACCCCTTGAAATAGAAGAAGCTTAACCTAAAGGCAATCAGGGCTTTGAATCCTTTGAAACTGAAGGGGTATTTCTAAAGGCCAACCCAACCTTTGAGCTGAATACATACTCATTCCCAATCAACCTGAAGCCTGAAGTTGATCTGGATAGATTAAAGGAGCTCGAAGAGCAGTTAACTCGACAAATCACCGAAAAAATGAAGACGCTCGAAGGGTATGATGGATTCGAGCACACTGGAATAATGGACTTCTCTGCCTACGATTATGGAAGCTTCCCAAAAAAATTCAAAGTACCTGACTTTGAAAAATACAATAGGGCTAGATGCCCTAAGTTATACACCCGGTTGTATGTACATAAGATGGGCAAGTATGTACAATATGATCAACTCATGGTCCAGACCTTTCAGGACAGCCTAACAGGCCCTGCCTTAACGTGGTATGCCCGGTTGAACTTAAATCAGGTGAATACATGAGAGAAGCTGGCTAGAGTGTTCTATGAGTAATATAGATTTAATGTCAAAGTGGCACCAACAATGATGCATTTGGTTACCCTAAGGAAAAGGCACAATGAATCCTTCAAAGAATATGCTCAATGATGGAGGTCCCTAGCTGCAAGGGTGTTTACCTTTGTGATTGAAAAAGAGTTGACGGCAACTTTCATTAACACTCTTGAGAGGCCCTACTTCACTCACCTGATCAGGCAAGTCTCTTCTATCTTTGCAGAAATAGTGGTAGCAGGGTACCAAATTGAGAGTGCCATTTCCTCTAGCAAGCTGCAAGAAATAGCAGATAAAAGACCACCCTTTGCTAAACCCACCACCAGTAAGCTTAGAGAAGCTACTGTTAGCATGGTCAACTTGAATGCAAGACCTAACTCCTAAGTTTCTTTTAGGACGAATCCCCCGCCCACTTAACCACAGTACAGAAGCTAACTACAAGCTAACAGGGCCTCGAGATAGTTCACCAAAATACCTATTCTACTTAGTTAGGTGCTCGAGAAGTTAAGAAAAGATAATCTGCTACATTATGAGGCTCCCAGTGAAAGGTATAGGCCAAAAGTCTTTGATCCTAATGTAAGATTTCAATATCATTTAGGGCAAGTAGGACATTCAATTGATTCATGCTGGAGGTTGAAAAACAAAATCCAAGATTTGATCGATGAAGGTACAGTACAACTGGATTTTGTGGAGGCTCCTACCCCAAACATCAACAACAAACCACTGCCAAACCATGGACTTGTCATCAATATGATATCTGATCACCCAGAATCTACCATCAACATGATTGGTCAAAACTAAGAACTAAAGGTTTATAAGTTCTACAAAAAAGAGGTCCCACAAACTAAAAGGTACACATTCCACGTACCTGTAGTCCCCGAAAATTATAAAGCTGCCCCGTTCAATTACCAGGCAATAAACCAGGGGCAATCAAGCTCACTTGTAGGGGGGATCACTCGCTTCGGTAGAATCTGCAATCCAAAGGAAGACTTAAAAAAGAAGGGCATACAAGAAATGCCAAACACCGAACAAGCTGAACATGAAGAAGGATTAACTGCCTTCACTAAAATGATCAAGTCTAGTGAGTAAAAAATAATGGACCAGCTCACTAAGACTCCGACACAAATATCCCTCATGAGTCTATTGATGGCATTAGACCCACACCGAGAAGCCTTATTCAGAACACTAAGGGATGTCAAGGCCCCTCATGAAATCTTAGCTGAAAGGATTAGCTTTGTCACCAATTCCATCCTCACCATAGATCAAATTTCCTTCTCCACCGAGGAACTGGGCAAAGAAGGTACCCAACACACAGAGCCTCTATTCATAATAGTAAGGATAAATAACATCATCGCAATAAAAGACCTCATCGACAATGGGTCGTCTCTAAATGTTTGTCCTTTAGCCACCCTGGTTCTATTGGGCATTGATACAACCACTATCAAACCTAGTTCAACAACGGTAAGAGCTTTTGATGGATCCAAGAGAGAGATAATAGGGGAGGTGGACTTATCAGTTGATATCGACCCGTAGATGTTTAGCATCCCATTTAAGGTTTTAGACATTTTAAGGACCTTCAATCTATTATTAGGAAGGCCTTGGATACATTCAGTAGGGGCCATACCCTATATCGGTACAGAAGAACAAAGGACTTTGGACTCCAGATGTTAAATGAGGTGTGCATGATCACCAATCAGTAGAAAGAAGAGAGGCTAAAATACAAAGAAGGCCAGTTTGGGTCCTATGGGTTAAGGTACATTCCAACCCTAACAGAAGAATTGCAAAGAATGCAAGCTAGGGGCAGAAAGGTTGATAGGTTGTATCACGCTCCAATGAACTTCTCACCTTTGTCAGAAACTTTCATCAAGATCGAAAACCAAAACTCAAAGCCCGCTAAAGAAGGCACTTCCAACAAGAATGAAGGGGCTGGCCTAATCAACAAAGTCCATCACTTGAATAATTGGTTCTTTATCCCTGTAAATAACAATAAGTCTTCCCTAGGGTAAAGGATGAATCATGATCCAGTATTTCATAGAATTTTGTAATAAATTACCTCTATTCTCTAAATGCTTGTAATCAATAGAGAGTTCCCCAAAATAAAATCAGTTTCTTTTCTCTTTATTCCTACCTTACTTACACTCTTCCTTTTGCACACTTTCTTTTTTTAGATCCAACGACTCGAATAAAGGCCATGGATGCCTTACGCAGATTGGCAATGAGAATATTGATATCACTTTCTACCCTATTAGGTTAGTCGTCAAGGGTGATGTTGATGATCATAATGACGTACAAGAAAGCTGGCAAAAACATGAAGTGAGTAAAATTTCCATTGATGAGCCAATAGAGATAATTAATGTCGATACCAATGAAAACCCTAAGGTATTGAAGGTTAGGGGAAATTTGGAAGAAAATCAAAAGATAGAGATGACTACATTACTATCCAAATACCAAGACGTATTTGCATGGTCTTATAACAATATGCCTGGATTAGACCCATCAATTGTGGTCCATCACTTACCCATACAAGAGGATATCAAGCCTAGGAAACAAAAGTTGAGAAGGTTCCGACTAGATATCTTGTTGAAAATCAAGGAAGAAGTCAAAAAATTATTGGAAGTCAGCTTCATTGAGGTATCTGATTATCCTGAGTGGATAGCCAACATAGTACCAGTTATGAAGAAGAATGGGAAAGTCAGGGTGTGCGTGGATTTTTGAGACCTCAATCAAGTAACCCCTAAAGATAATTTTCCATTACCCCATATCGATGTATTGGTCGATAACACAATCAGAAACCATATTTTCTCTTTCATGGATGGATTTTCCGAGTATAACTAGATTCGAATGGTTGAAGAAGATAAAGCCAAGACCACATTCATCACAACTTGGGGCACGTTTTGCTACAAAGTGATGCCTTTTGGACTCAAAAATGCTGAGGCAACTTACCAAAGGGCCATGGTAGCAATTTTTCATGACATGATGCATAAAGAAGTCGAGGTATATGTCAATGATATAATTGCTAAGTCTAAAGAAGGAGAAAATCATATGGAAAATCTAAGGAGATTGTTTGATAAGTTGAGAAAATTCCAACTGAAACTTAACCCAGAGAAGTACACTTTTGGGCCAACTTCAGGGAAGTTATTAGGTTTCATAATCAGCTAAAGGAGCATTAAAGTGGACCCTGATAAAGTTAAAGCAATAGTTGACCTGCCCCCACCACGCACACTGAAAGAAATCACAGGTTTGTTAGGCCATTTAAACTATATAGCCCGGTTCATATCCCAACTCACAAACAAGTGTCATCATTTATTTAAGTTGTTAAAAAAGAATGCCAAGATCAACTGGGACAAAGAGTGTGAGCAGGCCTTTACAATAATCAAAGAATACCTCATGAACCTCCAATTCTGGTAGCTCCGAAACCTGGGAAGCCTTTATTCCTATACTTGACAATATTACCAGAGTCTATGGAGTGCATGCTTGGCCACAAAGATGAGGAAGGAAAGGAATGAGTTGTATACTACTTAAGCAAAAAATTTACTAAAGGAGAGCAGAGATATTCAAAAATTGAAAGAACTTGTTGTGTGTTAGTCTGGGTAATGCATTGGCTCACACAATATACACTCTACTGCTAAGTTGAATTACTAACTCAACACGACCCCCTGAGGTACTTGGCAGACAAACTGGCCCTAATTGGCAGAATCTCAAAGTGGCAGGTGCTGCTATCAGAGTTCAACATTACATATGTGAACCGAAATTCAGTCAAAGGATAAGCTTTGGTAGATCAATTAGCAGAAAACCCTCTAATAGTACTCCCCAAGAAGTACAAGTCAATTTCTCCGATGAGGGTATCTTAGTAGTCGAAGGAAACTTTGATAAAGGAAAGGATAACAAGCCACCAAAATGGAAAATGTTCTTTGATAGTGCAGCCAACGTATCTGGGTATGGAATTGGGGCAATACTAATGTCCCCTGAAGGTACTCAGTATCTTGTAGCCATAAGGCTCATTTTCCCATACACTAAAAATATTGCTGAATATGAAGCATGCATCATAAGACTCAAGATGGCCTTAGAGAAAGACATTTAAGAATTAGAAGTGTATGGGGACTCCTCACTGATTATTGACCAAGCACGGGGAGAGTACATAACTAAAGATCCTAAGCCGGTGCCTTATCACCGACATTTGATGGAATTAATGAAAAGTTTTAAAGAAGTCACCTTCAATCACATACCAAGGACTCATAACCAATTTGCTGATGCTTTAGCTACGCTAGCATCTATGATCCAGATATCTGGTGGAGTCGAGATTTAACCCCTTACTATTGAAATTGAAGATAAGCCTGCCTTCTACCTAATGATTGAGGGTATGAACGACTAAAAACCGTGGTATCATGATATTAAGATGTTCTTACAACAAGGCGCATACCCTGAAGAGGCTGAAAAAAGAGATAGAAAGATGATTAGGCAATTAGCCACTCAATTCTTAGTAAGCGAGTCCACCTTATACCGACGCTCATTTGATGATACACTCTTAAAGTGTGTAGCTAATGAAGAGGATAAGAAGTTAATGAAAGAGGTACATGAAGGAGTATGTAACCCTCATATGAATGGATACATGTTGGCAAAGAAAATCATGAGGCTAGGGTATTATTGGTCAACAATGGAAAGTGATTGCATCAAACATGTTAGGCATTGTCATTTATGCCAAGTTTATGCAAATAAGACAAACGCCTGCCTTGGGAATTACATGCCCTCTCAACACCATGGCCTTTTTCAATGTGGGGCATAGATATCATCGGCCCTATCACTCCAAAAGCATCCAACGGACATCGCTTCATATTAGTTACCATCGACTACTTCAGCAAATGGGTAGAGGCTTCGTCTTACTCAAATGTTACTAAAGGAGTCATAGTTAAGTTCATCAAGATAGACATCTTGGTTTGGTATAGGACTCCTGAAACAATCATCACTAATAATGGCACCAATCTCAACAGCAATCTTATGACAGAATTATGCCAGCAATTCAGAATCATTCATAGGAATTCTACTCCTTATCGACCCCAAATGAATGGAGCTATCGAAGTAGCAAACAAAAACCTCAAAAGAAGAAAAAATGGCTGTTTCATATAAGGACTGGCATGAGATGTTACCTTTTGCACTCATGGCCTATTAGACTTCCATCAAAATGTCAATTGGAGCAACACCATTCTCTTTGGTATACGACACTGAAGCAATGTTACCAGTAGAGGTTAAGATCCCATCACTCAAGATACTATCAAAAATTCATTTAGGTGAAGCCGATTGGGTAAAGAAACGCATCGAACAGCTAAACCTAATTGATGAAAGGAGATCGACGACCCTGTGTCATAATCAATGTTATTGGCAAAGAATGGCTCAGGCCTTCAACAAAAGGGTGCGACCTCGTAACCTTAAAGAAGGAGATTTGGTGTTAAGAAAAGCTCCCCCCCTAATGCGCAAGACTCCAAAGGGAAATTCACCCCCAATTACAGGGGTCCTTATATCATGAAGCAAGTATTATCAGGAGGGGCTTTGATTTTGTCCCAAATGGATGGTCCAGATTTGAGAGACTCTATAAATGCCGATGTTGTAAAATTGTACTATCCATAAGAAGTCAATGGGAATTTTGCTTGAAACACGAAAATGCCAGTTATTTTGAATGTCATTGTGGTCCAATTTTCATTATTTACAAGCAAATTTGGTATCCTTGGCCGTTGTCATCATTGGAATAATCACCCTCTCCATGGAAAGGTCTAATTCCCTTTACCTCATTTAATCAAACCTATACACTGCAAACATGAGAGGAGTTAAGGAATGAGATCAAGAACACTGGTAATTAACAAAATTCTTTAAATACTTTATTACAAATTGATCCCCCTTAATAGGGAGCTTTATTGTCTGTTTTTTGTTTTTAGAGGAATGTGAAACTCAAGTAAGCAATCACGGTAAATGGGAATGAGGCTTTTGGGTTCCAAAGAAACAAAACAATGGGTGGTTTTTCTTGCATCGGGCTAATTTCATTAACTTCTCTAAAAAGAGCCAGTGAAATCACGAACGTTGTATGATAAGAACATCTAAGTTGACAATAAGGGACTAAAACAAAGAGTCAGTAACTTTCTGATGGGGACTAAAACAAAGAGTCAGTAACTTGCTAAAACAAAGAGTCAGTAACTTTCCATCAATTGATAGATTGGGCACTATCGACAAAGACCTGGTAAGTATTTCTACACAATGTTAGCACACCAATTTTTTTTCTTTTGCATTTAGACCAATTTTTACTCCCAACAATCTTTTTAACCATCCCATAAGGCATTTACTTTCTGCATTTAGTATTTGGCCAACCTACAAAGACGCAATCCTAGCTTGGTTCATCCTTCTAATCCATAAGGTCCCTCTATTCACTAAATTTCTTACAAGCAAGCTCCTTTCTTCACCAAGTTCGGTAAGGCAGTTTCTTTCACCAAGTTTCTCTTATCCAGCTCGTAAAGCAATTACCTTCATCATCTTCTTAACTAGCCTTTGAAGTGTTGTCCCATTCTTCTTAAAGTCTTAGCTAGCTCTAGGAGTGCTATGCCCACCTTAGTTAGTCAGCTCATTAGGGCACGACTAAGTTTGCTCATTTTTCTTAGGGTCTTAGCTAACTCTAGGAGCACTTTGCCCACCTTAGTTAGTCAGCTCATCAAGGCACGACCAAGTTTGCTCATTTTTTCTTACAATCTTAGCCAGCTCTAGGAGCGCTTTGCCCACCTTGGTTAGTCAACTTATCAGAGCACGACTAAGTTTGCTCATTCTTTTTAAGGTCTTAGCCAGTTTTAGGAGCGCTTTACCCACCTTGGTTAGTCAGCTCATCAAAGAACGACTAAGTTTGCTCATTTTTCTTAGGGTCTTAGCCAACTCTAGGAGCGTTTTGCCTACCTCGGTTAATCAGCTCATCAGGGCACAACTAAGTTTACTCATTCTTCTTACGATCTTAGCCAGCTCTAGGAGTGCTTAGCCCGTTTCACTTCTCTCTGTCAGTTCACAAGAGCATGACCAAACTTCAATTCTTCTTTTCATCTTTCGGCTATCTCTTAGAGTGCCACCCTTCTCTTCTCAAAATCCCCAATGGATTAGACTTAGGATAGCAAGCTAGCTGTAGCAGTTCTTAGCATAAAATCCATTCTTGGGG
>JAMXBB010000009.1:55530512-55584004 GCA_024138015.1 Lumnitzera littorea | reverse complement strand
ACTTTACCATAAAAAAGGGCAACTGTAGACACTTAATTTTTGCCCCCTTTTTATTTTTCAAATTAAGTTATAGAGTCCTAAATTAGAAAAAGTTCAAAAAAATAAAAAATTAAAGAAAGCCCTGAAAAATGAAGAAATTTAGAAAAATATAAGAAAATAGGAAAATAGGAAAAAAGCACAAAAAATAAGAAATTTAGAAAATACAAAAAATTAGAAATTTTGAAAAAATCACAAAAAATATAAAAATAAATAAATAAGTAAATAAAAGATTTTAAAAAATAACATTTCGTTAGATTAAATTTGGGTTTAGAAGTTGGGCCATTGAACTTGGGCTTAGATTTAAATATAGCCCAAGCTGACCAAGTCCATATATGGAATTTAATTGCACATATAGACAAGGCATAGGCTAACAGCCTGACGGTTAAGCATATAGATATAGCACTAGTATTAAGCATGAGGTCTTGGGTTTGAAACTTAGCAAAGGCAAGAAGGCCTTTTTCTTACTTTTTGTTTTTAATCACATCAAAGACTGCTACATGTTAAGATCTGATTGTGACACGTGTCCTGACACATGGCATCATCGAATTGGACGACCTTTATTGACATGGTGCCACGTGTTAGTCACGTGGCATGCCACATCAACCGCCACGTATCAAGTGTGACACGTAACAGGTCGGGGTTTGTTAAGTTAGCTGATGTAGCGCCACATCAGCGCTTTCCCTTTCTTTCCCTCGGTTTTCCCCCATTTTCTCCCGATTTTCCTCCTGTTTCCTTCTCAAGAACAGCCTACTCCCTTTACTTTAGCTTCAATTTTTGCACAAATTCCATACATAGGCTTATAGTTTCTTGCATCAATCTTACACTAGACATGGCATGCTTTGAATTGGTGATAAGAACAAGTCTAGATTCAGCCAAAAGCACATTCAAATCGTCATTCAAAAATCGGAAAAAAGCTAAGTTCTCGGGCATTTCTCATTAAATTCGATTCCAACTTTCCTTTGTTTTTGGGTTGAATTTGTGTATAAATTGATGATCATGGGACATAAACGGACATACACAATGAACAAAATCAATCCCCATACTTTCTTTTTCCATTCCCCATCACTTTCTCTCTCTAACCTACTCTCTCTCTCTTTGATTCTCTCTCTTTACTCCAACCTGAGCTAAGCCACCGCTCTAGGAAGACTACTCGCAACTTAAGCTCCCCAACCCAGCTATTTTCAACTTCTACTGTGACCCCTAGCAACTCCACCAAGGTAGCTACCCCCAAAACCCTGACCGTCGCCCCTCTTTCTCCTCAAACCACCACTCTTAGCATCCTTCAACCTAAGCTAACATCACGACCACTCTCTCTGTACCCTTAAATCCCCAAACCAATACTCTATTCGTGCCTAGTTGCCACCATGTCGGAGGAACGAACACCACCACCGACCGCCACTTTCAAAACCACCCAAAATGAGCTCCATTAACCACGGCATTTTCTCTACCCTCCCTAATCCCAATCAGAAACACACAAGAACCCCTTTTCCCCTTCAATTTAGAGGCTAGATCAGGTTGAATCATGCCTTGCTGGTGCTGGTAAAGAAGAAGTTAAGATCCGACCTGACCCAGAGCATTAATGCGCGACCCAGTCCAATAGTTCAACCTACACATCATGCTACCTTCGCCCGATTTCTTTTTTATTTATTTCTTTTCTTTTCTTTTTTTTCTTGTTTTGTTTTATTTATTCAATTATTTGTTTTATCTATGTAAATGTAATTAAAAAAAAGAAAAAAAAAAAGAAAGAAAAAAGAAAAGAAAGTATTTTATGTTTTTTTTTTACATTTAAACAAGAACTATGAAAAAAAAAACTAACTAACAATAATAAATAAATAATAAAAATAATAAATGGAGTAAAAATAGAAAAGTTATTTTTGACACTTAGAAAATCAATTTTTTCAATAAAAATAAGATAGATCTTTTCCAAACTAGAGCATTTGAGGTTTTCCAAAAATAAAATCTAACTTAGGACCCCTTATAATCTTTTTCTCAAATCAACTCAAAATGGGTAAAAACGTAAACCTGGTGATTTTTCCTAAATTAAAATCAATCAACCCACCATATTTTCATTAAAGGAACTACGTATGTCTGATCTCGAATAGCAGATACATAGGCATCCGTACGTAAGTACGGGGCAACTTAAAATATGAAAAGTTTTATTTTTTTCCATTTTTAGATATTTATGTACATTGATTAATTTAGTTGCATGTATTATAATTAACTATTTTAGAAATTAAAAAGGGTATATTTGAAAAGAGAAATTAAATTCGAAAAATTAAAAAGTGGTACCCATTTAGAGTTTAATAAATTAGCCTTCGGATCCAAATCTCTAGTTTTCAAAAGACCATATTTATAACTTGATTTTTTAATCGATAGACCGGTAGCTAAGTTATAACCAATCCACCCAATTGGTTATAACTTAACCTCTTTTTCCGACTTCAGTCAGGTGGCGACTCCAAATCTTTTCAAGTTGGAAAAAATAGTTTTCTTTAAACCTTAATTGAGGGTCAATATTAAACAGATAGGGTTTAATACTAATCGGCTTAGAGAAGACCTAATTTTATAAAAGGAACTAAGAGGGTGAAAAACTAGGCTCGACAACCCTTATATATAAGTCCGAAATAGGATCTTTTAAAAAAATGATGTTTGTGAATACTTATATATAAGGGTCACTGGATTTTTTTTTTTTAAATTTCCCATTTGTTAAAGTATAAGTCGAGGCAACCGCGGATTGTTTGGACTTTTCCTATAATTTAAAATAACTACCCCTTTTTTAAAAAGGAATGATGCAAGAGAGTGAGATCTACAATTCTTAAGCTCTATAGCTCTAAGCCTTTCCGGAGAAAAGCTCAATAGGCTACATCGAAACCTAAGTGGGCTTGCCTATCACTACTAAGAGGGGGTAAAGACCTAAGCAACTTGAGGGTTATATAATGACAGCCCGTCCTAAGTTTTTAAGGTAGCCTAAATCCGACCATATCTAAATATATAAATGATTATTATAAAATAAAAAGAGCTCCTCCTTAATTTCCTAATAAGGCCCATTGGGTCGAACATTTTTTTTCTTAGGACCTACATTACTAAAAAAACAATTAGTACAACTATACTACAAAAAACAAAAAGATAATAATACAAAGGCCTATCAATAATTTTTTAATTTTCACATGGCTAATCCACTAGGCATCTCTAGTGAAGTCGCCAATTCTACTAGGTCTTATTTCAATTTCCTTAATTGAACCTATATCAAGCCCGACACACTTAATATAAATTACTCAACATTAAACTAAGGAAATACTTTTCTCAAAAAATTTAAAAATTAGAGTCGCTAACCAATTCAACTTAGTAAAAATGAAACTAGGGTTTTTGGGTGGAAAAACCCTAATTTGGCCACTAGTTTGTAAATATTCCAAAAAATCGATATTTAGAAAATTAAACTAGAAAAACCAGATTCGAGAGCTAATCTATTAAAACTAAGTGATCATGTAAAAACTAAAGAAAAATTGATAGGCTTTTATTTTTCATAATTTTTCTAAAAATACTAAATATACCTAAATTTACAAAACGTAACTAAAAATAATTTTTATTACTAATTTTTAAGAAACATGGGAAAAAAAAATTTTATTTATTTATTTTTTAGACGGTTGTCCCGAAGGTGCTTACATACCCACTAATCGGGATAAAATCGACCGTAGTTTTCTTTTTATAAAATTTTTATTTCAAAAATCGAGTCAAATTTACGTTTTTTAACAATTTATTATTTTTTATAGAAAACCTAAGAAATTTAATTTTCTTGAATTAAAGAAAACCCTAACTAATCATATCTTTTTGAAAACTTGATTAGAAATTTTTTACTTTTAAAACCACTACATATCAAAATATCTTTTCTAAATCTTAACTATGATCTAAATACGTATCTCTATATGTATTTCTTTTAACTTTTAACTATTAAATACGTATCTTTTCTAAATCTTAACCATTAGATACATATCTCGTTACATATTTTATCTAAATCTCAACCGTAAAATATGTATCTAGATACATTTGTCTTTTCTAAAAGATATGATAAAGATAGGTTTATTTTTTCAAAAAAACGCAATTTTACTAAAAACACGATTTACTAAATTTTATGGAAAATTAGAATTATCTAAAAAAAAATATGCGAGATTAAAATAATAATAAAAAAACCTGCATTTAAACAAAAAAAAAAATAGGTTAGTAAAATAATTGAACTAACTAATAAAAAAATAAATAAAACAAAATAATTTTACCTACTCATCGTACATGCTATGTCGTGATCGTTTGGGTACCATGCTTGTGTTTGTGTTCGTGTATGTGCTAGCTTATTAAACATGTGTCGTGCTGATAGGATTGTGTGTAGGACGTGGCTTGGAATTGGACTTCGGCAATCGTTGTCGTCATGCGTTGGATTGCGGATTGCTGTGAATTGATTTGAAAATTTGATTTTGGATCGTGGCTTCAGATAGATGTCAAGCTTCGGATGTTCGTTGGATATTAACTTCGGATGGGGGCTCATGTTCGGATTGCATGGAATTCAATTATGGACTTCGGCTATTGGTTGGAATTGGACTGTCCAGGAGCTTGTTTTTGCGTGGAATTAACAATCGGTTGTGAGGGTGAACGTAGCAAGAGCTTTGGTTGGTATGGGTTGTTGATACGGCGATGGGGCAAGGAATTAACTTTATGAGTGAATTGTCACGATCAAATGAAGAACATATGTTAGCATGTCAGGTGATGGATCAAGCTGCGGTACGTTAGGGACTTGTTCGATGGCAGCGTATTTGGAAATTTAGCCGTCAAGGGATTGTTGGAAAGTAGCTTCGATTTTGTCAGTTTTTTATAGGAAATTGGATTTGTCAAGAAGCATGAATTGGAGATTGGATTTCAATCGTCTTCGGATTCTGTGGATTGGAATTGTGGTTGGATTTCGATTGTCTTCGGAAATTTGACCTTCATTGGATTTTAATTATGGGAACAAAAAAAAAACATGCCGAACTCCTGCAATAATTCCCTATTTATAAACCCATTTATTGAATCTTTCGTATCTCAACAAATCATAGATATGGTAACGAACTCTAGATATAGAAAATAAGTTTTGGATTTTTTAAAGATTTATCCTAGTTTTTTAGAAATCATACTTAATTCGGGCTTTCTATTTTTTAAGGTCCATTCCAATCCAATTAGATATAACTCAATAGCTTATCTAATAAATCCTAAGTCTATTTCGGTCCAATATAAATTAGATAAAATCTATTTTAAATCAGACTAGGCCAAAATTATTTTAATAAAACCCAACTCTCAAATGACTTAATGATTTGTTAAATTGATCACATACCGTTGTTTAATTTAATATTAAATGATCCGATGCGACTCGGCATAACTCGACACGATACGATTTGATACGATACGACTCAACTCAATTTGATTCAATGTGACTTAATATGATTCGATTTAATACGATTTGACTTGACTCGACTCGACTCGGTTTGAGTTGACCCTCTTTTTTATTTATTTCATTTTTCCTTTTTTCTTTTAATTTTTTTTATTTCTCTTATTTTTTATTAACTTGGCTCAACTAACAAAAAATAAAAAATAGCAAAAATGAGATATCTACAACTATCAGCCAAGACACTTGAGGAACATGCCATCTCACTCCTCTTCTAAAGGGTAGGGGGGAGAAGTAGCCTCAGACTCAGTTACTTCAGAATCTAAAAAGATAAGTCGACAAATTATGTTACGAATCATATTTGATTGATTGTAGTGAATGTCATAGAATTTGAAGAATTTCAAAGTGAGACAAGATGTCAAGTAAATAATGATAGCTTATGGATGCAACTAAAGAAATTTGTTTTTGGTCTTGAAAGGTTCCTTAAATATGGATGAATTTCCCCTATAACTACAATAGATCTCTAATGGAAATGATGCATTGCTTAGATAATGGCTTGGATTGTTAACACACGTTTCGAGATAGAAATCCAACGATTGTGAAGTCTCTAATAGTTATTGGGCCTGGTGTAATGATGATCGAAGTGATAGCTATTGTACTTTCAACTGTGGTCTTTTTAATAGGCAAGAAATTTGAAAATTGCAACCTTTCAGATAGGATGCAATCCATCTTCTTACCTTACTCGATGCTTATGGAACAATTGCCCACTTGACCTCTAGAGCATTAAATATTTACTCCCTTAGTCGAATCCTCAAAACACGAGAGTAAGGGGGCAAATGTTGATAGTCGAGTTTTGTTCACTTGTCCATTTGTCTACCGACAGGCCAAGTAGTCTACATTTTCGGCTAATGCCGAGAAGCATAG
Organism: Lumnitzera littorea; assembly: GCA_024138015.1. Taxonomy (NCBI): domain Eukaryota; kingdom Viridiplantae; phylum Streptophyta; class Magnoliopsida; order Myrtales; family Combretaceae; genus Lumnitzera; species Lumnitzera littorea. The sequence goes on along the minus strand of JAMXBB010000009.1, from coordinate 55,577,637 downwards.
ATTCGTATCTAATTTGAATTAAAGGGAAGTGGTATGAACAGTTATCACTTAGCACCATGGTTGTCAAAATTGCAACTCTACTGTTCATTTAAAAGTACAAAATTAGTAGATTCATATAAAATCACACAAAATCAATAAAATCGTAAACTTGCAGAATCGTATATGAAAGTTCATAACTTTACTGAAAGTTCATTGCACATAAATGATTTTATATCCATTTTAATTAATAAAAGAATTATAAAATGATAAACTTGTAGAAACGTATTTTTAAGTTGTGATTTTAACAACCATGCTTAGCATGATTATATTACATAACTTCCTACTCTCTCTATTTTTCAAGAATGTTTCTAATAAAGAGGCCTCTACGTATTTCCATTAACCATTCTGATGACTATTGCTTTAAACACAATATTATTTTATCTTTGTAAGGCTATGATAGTTGGTCTTACAAAATTGTAAATATGTAGTGTATCATTTTTAAAGCTAAACTCCATTAAAACCCTTTGATTATGTAAGTTATTATATATATATATATATATATATATATATATATATATTGCAGGTTAGTTGTAGGTGTTGCATTCAAGGCTAAATCGAGATGTGACATCTATCCTTTCTTAAATAGCCTTAGTGCTATCGTATCTCTTTAAGATTAGAACATCTTGCTGAAGGGTCCTATTAAGGTAGACTGTAAAGGAGCCCTATCCTTCTTAAGATAACCTTAGTGCTATTGCTTCTCTTAATATCAGGACATCTCCTAAAAGCATATCATTAAGATAGACTACAAATGAGCCCTATCCTTTCTTAGATAGCCATAGTGTTGTTGCATCCTTTTAAGATCAAGGCATCTTACCGAAGAGTCTCTTTAAGATAGACCACAAATGAGCCATATCCTCCTTAGATAGCCTTAGCATAATTGCATCTCTGTAAGATTGGGCATCATTGTAAAGGGTCATGTTAAGATAGATTATGTAAGAGCCATATCCTTCCTTAGATGTCCTTAGTACTACGTCCCTTTAGAATTGGACATCTCATTCAAAGGTCTCATTAAGATACCACATGGGAGCCCAATTCCTTCGAATGCCTTTTAGGCTAGGATATCATAAATGAGCCTTATCCTTTTAAGTATCTTTTAGGGTAGGATATCTCATGGGAGCCATATCCTTCTTTATTAGCAATCTCCTTCTATACCTAATAGGTCACATTACTTACTTCATCCTTAAGGCAAAGGGTATCTCTTTTATCTTTGTAGTATAGCTTTTACCAAACTTCTCCACAAAGAGGGGCAGTTGTAGACATCCCTATTTTAGGTCTCTTTAATTTATTTTAATAAAGAAAAGGCCCTAATTAAGAAAGGTATTTAAAAAATGGAAAAGTTTGAAAAGTTAAAAAAGGTGAAAAATTAGAAAATACAAAGAAATTAAAAAATTGAAAAAATACAATAAATACAAAAGTATAGGATTTTAGGAAACTAATGGTCAATGGGTCTCATTTCTAAGGCCTTTTGGCTTGTCAAGATTAAAGGGCTTAATTAGAAGTTAAATAGGTGTATATGATATGATTCACAATTTCTTAGCAAAAATGGTTATTTAATTAAAAATTGATTTTTCATCAAGTTCAACTTACTTCTTTTTCAAAATATTTTGAAAATAAACAATTTAGGTTGATCGTACCTTCAAATGGTACCTCAATCAAATTTACATTGATTTTTTTTTTTTTTTTTTTTTTGCATTTGAAAATTTTAAGTAATGCCAAGCACCAAGCAAAACCAAGTTTGTAATTCTATTAAATTGGTCTATTTTTGCAAATAATTTTTCGATATGCTTAGTAGACTAAGTATTGCATGTAAGGATAAGTTGACTTTTTATGACTCAAAAGGTTTAGACCAATTGTTGAGGCCCAAAGTTCATGAGGCCTTTTGTAAACCCTATAAATCTAGTCATCTAAGTATAAAATGAAGCCCCCATACTATAGATGATTTCCTGAAATCAATAGAGTCAATGAGATTTAAAACTAACTAAAATTCTAATTTGAAATCTAAAGTGAATATGAAAAACCTTGAATTATTAATAGAAACTCTAGTCGCATATAAAAACCTTAAACTCTAAATATATGTAACTTTAAGAGTTTATACCCTAAGTGAATATAAATACTAGAGATTATACCTAAAAGTGATGAAACCCTAAAATTATAACTTTAAGGATATAAAAGTATTAATTCACCATAACTTACTCTAAAACCTTAATTAATAATATATCCTTATTATCTTACCAAATTATTAGTAAAAGATCAAATATAATTTTCAATCGTTCATAAATACATATAGTGCTAATGTAATCCATTAGAAACTAGGAAATTGCATTATAGATCATATTCATCTTCTAATCACCTAACTAGGTTAGTATTATATAGAGTTAAGTATTTAGTTGATGTTTATACCATATGTAGTCAATATTAACATACTAAATGGCACTTTTTATAATAGTTACACTAAGTAGCATACCAAATAATATATATAAGATATAAATACTTAAGAGTAAGATCTCATTAACTATTTTTACTAATTATTTTAATAAACTCCATATTTCCTTTCATTTCCTTATTTTTTCTCCCAATTATCCTTAATTACCCCATTATGTACATACAATTTACATTTGACCAAGTCAACATTTGACCAAGTCAACAAATGTCATTATCATTTAGAGTTTTCTTTCACTTTCCTTAGATTTCTACATATTTTTCACATGATTTACTCTTCCATTTTGCTTTCTTTTTCCGTCCACTTTTGCCCCCATCTAGACCCCACTTGTCTTCATTAAAAAACACAAAATTACACAAAAACAAACCCCTTTTCTTCCCCATGCCCAAACCATCACCCTCTTCCCTTTCATCCCCTTCCACTTTTCAAATTTTACCTACATATTTCAACAACTTTTTCTATACTATATACTAGCACTTCCCTTACATAATATAAAGGACAAAAGGTATGTTTTTATATGGTTTTTCATCTTAATTAGCAATTAGTTGTATTTGTTAGATTAGTTTTAGAATTCATATGTCATATGTACATGTATGTTGAGACAAATAAGATTCTTATATACATGTATCTAAGTGTAGGAATACTTGGGTATAAGAGTAGAATACATGAGTATATATACCATATGGATACATGTGAGATACTTATGTGTGAATTTTAGTAAAATACATGGTATAAGTGTAGGTATATATATAGATAAGGGTAGAATAACATATGTACATATATTGGAAGATTCTTATACAAGAGTATTTTTTATGTACATAAACAAAAATAAGAAGTATATTAAGTATACATACATATAACTTACTAATTAAGCCCATAAGCTGCAAAAATATATATTTCTTAAGAGAATATAGAAGGCATATGAAAAAATACGTATAAAAATACGTATACCACCATACATATATACGAGAATATGTATGAGTATAAGTATAAGTATATGTATAAGTATACTAGTATACATACAAGTGTATTAGAAGTATATATACACATAATATATGTATAGATATATAAGTACATAAGTATAAAAGTTGTACATAAATAAATTACAACATAATTACTTAAATTACTAAAAGATAATATAGTAAAATAATAAAATATACAATATGTACAATTGTATACATATATGAGTCGAACTTACTTTAAGCCCATAACACACATCTCAATTTGAGTTAGCCTTAATTAGGTACATATAATAGTAATAATAATATAAAATCATCTAAATTTAAGAATCTAAGGGTTAATTAAATCATCAAGTACTAAAATAAGATATAAAAATAGACAATAAAAATATTCAGGCTTTGACAATTAAATTTTCAATAAATTTAGTCCATATCATAAAATACGAGTCTTAACGTTCAAAACAAACCTTACCATGTAAACGTACGTTGAAAATGATAACGAACGACTATAAGATTGTAAAAATCGGAGTTAAGATGAAAATGCTATAGTGACTAGAGATACAAGATAAAAACTAAAAGGAATAAATAAGATAACTATGTAATAGAATAAACCCTGTAAATTGATAATGAGAAGAAATAAGTAATTAAATACATAAAGTATCATAACTTACAATTATACGAATATAGTTACAATTGATCCTACTAAAAATGATAAACCCTGTATATGCTATACTTAGGTCATATTGGGAAACTAGACAAACTACAATAGACTCTAAGGAGTTTATTTCTTAAGATACTTATAAATTTTATTAACATTTAGGCATTTCGATATCGATTTCTGGAAACCCCAAAGGCTTAGAGAATGAGTAATAATCTAGGTGAAATAGTTCTAATAACTTGCTACTTGTTTGTACGTGTTATTTGTATGATACTTTGCTGCTTGTTGTTGCTTGTATGCCATCTATGTGATCATTATTTTAAAATTGATAAATATAAATATCTTACCAGAATAACCGGTTATATTTGTTACATGTCTATGACTCAACAAATGTATAGATAGAAAGTGCTAACTTTGCAAAATTTTGAAAAGGGTATTTTTGGAAAAAGCTTTTCTAATCTTAATGTATTTTATATGATTTTGATAAGGGTTCGCAATGTTGAAAATGATATTTTATCGTTAAGGCAAAGCTAACATAGGATCTCCAATTAATAGTAAGAGGACTCGCTTGATTGTACCTATTAGGCCTTAGATAATTTTGATTGCAAGAAGACTCGCATATTTGTACTTGAGGGGCTTGGAATGGTAGGCAGTCCTAGTTTAGGATCTACTTATTTAGATTGGAACTCTTTTCTTGATTAAGGTAATAGTTGAGTGTCGCCTAGAGGGGTGGTGCCCCTAGGCAGCCTCATACGAATAAGTTGAGGTGCCCTATGCAGTTAAGTACAGGGGATAATCAAAGTGTAAACGACGTAATTCTATACCTTCCATAGTTCCCGACTCCTATGAATATGCTACTTACATTCATCACGTTTGCATTCATTTTGTATGTAGATAGCTTGCGTGTGTATTAATAATGTGTGATAACTTGCTTGAACAGTAATAGTAAGGAACAAACTCACTGTGCTGTTTTATACTCATTCCCCCTTAGTTCCCTCTGTAGGTTTACTTATGTTGGGATTAAGATAAGTCTCAAGTACCGAGTGCAAGGTGAGGATAAGTACGTTAGCATTATAATTAGCTGAGATCTTTATAGGTAATACATAACATCCTTTGTAGGCAATATTTGTATGTTAAAATTCCATATAATTAAATTTTATTATAATTCTATAAAGTTGGTATATCCTATCTTATTATTTGATAGGGAATACCGATTCTCTGCAATTATGAGGAACTGTAGGATATCGGACATTCATAGTTAATTATATTTTACAATAAATTGATTATTTAAAAATAAGTAACTTTAGTAATAAATCATTTAGTGTCTTACAATATCTGACTTGTAAAGTGATTTCTACATCATAGGTGCACACGTGCTATGAAAATTTTAAACAATCTTACTAGGTCCCTTTAGGGTCTTGACACCTTTTGTTAAAGTAGGCTTCTAAAAGCATATATTTATGAGAACATAGATTGAGAAATAAGCTTAACCTAGCAGTTTGCATGTTGGTTTGATGCATTGAAAATTGAAAGATCTTAAGTTTGATCCAAGATATAGGCATAAATCTCATTTTTATTTTTTTCCAATTCAATCAAAGGGCTACATGGCACAAATAAGTTGGTTGTTGACCAAGGTTAACACCAAACTCCATTGCATCCTCTTGAAAAATCAAAACAAGTAATGAAAAGGAAGAAAAAAATTAGTCTCGCTCCTTGCCTGTTACAACCTAATTAAATTCCTTTTATAGTTAGGTTTTGTCACCAAAAAAAGAAAGAAAGAAAGAAAGAATCCATAGATGACTTGGAGTACTTTGAATCTAGACCCATTTTTTGCCTAAAAACACACATTCAAAGCTTCTTTTCTTTTACTTGAAAATTTAGAAAAATTCAAAAACCACATGTCAGGCCAACTTACAAATCTTCCTATTATTAGAAAGATTCAAAGCTTCCAAGCTTCTAAATGGAAATGCCATATCTATTTTATGTTTAGTCCTTCGTTAATTAATGATTTTTTCCATAGATACATCCTAATTAATGGTCATCCCACTCAAACACTAGCTCATCTAATACGTGGTAATGGAGACTTCCCATCTTAGATTTGTGCTTGAAACCTATGAATAGTAGCATATTGAGCTTAACCAAGCATCAAGCATCATTCAAAATCACTTGTAGAAGCATGCCCATTTGTTTTCTCTCTACTTGCAAGGAGCTCGTTTTCTCTCTCTAGAATCACTACACAATGATCATTTTCATGCTAAACTAATCACTATGAGATTCTACATCCTTAAAGATCTAAGAAAGCACACATAGCTCGATCGAAACCACCCCCATTTAAGCTCAATTTCATCTCTCGACTTGAAGTAAGCTACTACAAAATACCACCAAAACTAGCACTATAGGCTAAGGTAGCACCACCAATCCACTTTTCATCAATGAAAACCTCATGAAAATCCTCTTACCTACTCAAAATGATGGGCAATACACTTTGAGACAACCCGTTGTAGCTACTTGTCTCATTCCTTCAATGCAAGTGTATTGTACATGATGACTCTATCCAAGCCTTTAACTTAAACCCAATGGAGCTTTGACTTGCTTCATGACCCAATCTACAATCCAGGTTCTTTTCTCTTTTATTTAATTTTATATTTTACTTTTCTCATCCAGTTCTTTTTACTTAATTGATTTTATATGGTTAATTCATTTAGGGTAGGGGCATGTGTATGCGGGTGGCGTAGCTACTTCCTAAGGATGATTAGAGCCTACACATATAAATAATAAAAATGATAAAATGACAAAAAAAAAAAAGAGAAAAATAAAAAGTAACAAAAAAAGGAAAAAAAATAAAAAATATATATATAAAAGTTTAAAAAAAATAATCTAATAAAAGATTTTAGGATTAAAAAAGGTGTATTCTTATTAAAAAAATCAATAAATCCTTCTTAAAAATTTTAGAAGTACATGACCTTTTTTAAAAAATCTAAAAAGAAAAGAATTTTATTTTTTCAATTAGAAAAAGGATTTTTTTTCTAAAGAAAATAACAATTCAATCAACCCTTTTTCCAAAATTTAGAAAATAAGATTCTCTTTTTTTCCTGAAAAATGCACAAATAAATTAGGGTATTTTATAGGGATTTTTTTAAAAATAAATAAATAAGTTAATTATGTAAACTTGACTTGTTTTCAAATTTAAAAAAAACCAAACCACTAAAGTTTTGCAAAAAGGAATTACAGTGGTATGATTCCAGATAGTGGATAAGTAAACACTTATAAAAGCAACTATAAAAAAAAAATAAGAATTTTATTTTCCTTTTCTTTTCATAGAAAATAAAGGGTTTTGAAAAAAGAAAAAAGAAAAGTCAAAAAATTTAAATTTTAAAAATATTAAAAATAAAAATAAAATTTCCTTTAAGGGGTATTATAAAAGATAAGACCTAATTTAGTATTTTTAATGTGGTAATCTTTGGGTTTTAATAAAGTAGCTATCGAATCTAGTTTCTTGCAATTTTTTTAAAAGTATTTTCAATCTCCTAATTAATTCTAATTTACTCATTTTTCTCAGTTTCACTAGGTTACAACTCTAATTTTCAAATTAAAAAAAAAATGCTTTTTTCTTAGCTTCAATTAAGGGTTTTAATTAAATAGACATAGGATTTAGTTTTAACTAAGTTAAAAAAAAATAAAAAACCAAATTTTAGGATCGACAATGAGTATAAGAATACTTATAAATTTTAAAAAGATGGTTAACCTATTACACTTTTCTCAATGACATCAAGCCAAGTTAGTAGTGTACATTCTACTTTAAGTTAAGCATCTACAAAGACTTTGGTTACGAACTAATCTAAGTTGAGAGGAATTATGAAGTATGATGAACCAACCTTTTTGTTGGTATAGGGGTTATTGAAATTGAAAGAGCAGACCGACCTACCTGAAGAGGTATAGAAGATGTTAAAGAAATTTGCCGATCTATTCCCTAAAGAGCAACTAAGAGAATTACTACTAAAGCGAGGAATAGAGTATAGAATTGAGTTATAGCTAAGACCCGCTTTACCAAATCAATTAACTTATTGGATAAATCCCGAACAAGATGTAAAGCTACAAAGGCAAATGAATGAGGTGATTGAAAGGGGTTATTTAAGAGAAAGCTTAAGTATGCTGTTGGTTCTTAAGAAAGACAAAAGTTGGAGAATGTATATGGACAGCTAAGCTATTATAAAATCACCATCAAGTATAGATATTTGATCATTAGATGATATGTTAGATGAATTGTACGATTAAAGAATATTTTCAATGATTAACTTGAAGTTCAAATACGATCAGATACACATATGAGAAGGTGAAGAATGAAAGACTACCTTCATAGTGAGATATGGATTATATAAGTGGCTTGTTATGCTGTTTGGTTTATCTAATGCTTCGAGAACATCAATGAGGTTAATGAACCATATGTTATAGGATTAGATAAGGGAGTTTGTTGCAATCTATTTCAATGACATTCTAGTTTATACTCTTAATTTGTCATGCTATGTGAATCATCTCTGAATTGTTTTTAAAATATTACAAGTTAGGAAACAGTTTGGGAATTTGAAGAAATGCTATTTCTATTAAGAAGAGGTAATGTTTTGTGGGTATGTTGTTAGTCAAGGCTAAAGAGTAGATGAGGAGAAGGTCTAAGAAATTATAGAATGGCCTAATCTGACCTCTTATTATATAGATGTATGAAGCTTCCATAACTTAACATCTTTTTACCACAAGTTCATTTAGAACTTATTTTGTGTCTACAACCCTTAGCGAACTCAATAAGAAGAATGTTGAATTTTGATGGGAAAGTGAGGAGGAAGAAAGATTTGCTGAGTTTAAGAGAAGGTTGACTTCAGCCTTAGTACTATCTTAACTTGATTTTAGCTAAGTTTTTGAGTTAGAATGAGATATGTCTAGCATTGGTATTGGAGCAATTCTCATACAAGACTACTGACCTATTGTCTATTTTAGTGAAAAACTTAAATATTTTATATATGAGAAGGAATCGCATGCTTTTGTCTGAGCTTTACTGATATGGCAATGTTACCTATTGTCAAAAGAGTTTGATGTGTACTATGATCACTAAACCTTAAGATATTGAAAGAGTCAACCAATGTTGTCCAAGCAACAATTCAAACGAATTGAGTTCTTAGAAGGATTTTTGTTTGTGACAAAATATAAGCGAGTGAAAGCACATGTGGTTGTAGATGCCCTATAGACGACAAGTGATGCTTTTTGAGCTTTAAATATGGTTGATGGGATTTGAGAGCATTAAGGAGAAAGACCCTCATGACCTACATTTTGGTCTGATCTATACTCAATGCATTGAAGGAAGGACCTTAGATGGCTACTTTATGGAAGAAAGATATTTATTGCGAGTTGTAAACTATGTGTACTGACCTGTTCTATACAGGAATAACTCATCGAGGAAGCTCATAGTGGAGGATTGTTATGACATTTTAGAGAGAGAAGAAGGTATGAACTATTGAAGTCCATATTTTTTTAGCATAGAATGTTATGGGATGTTCACCAAATTGTTAACAAATGCATGACTTGCAAAGAGGCTAAGCTCCAAATTGTGTAAGGAAAGGCTATACCTTTACTTGTATTGATCAAACCATAGGTTGATTTGAGTATGGATTTTGTTCTTGGCTTGCCTATAATAGCTCGAGGGAAGGAAACTGTGATAGTTATGGTTGATAGATTCAACAAGATGGTACATTTTGTACCTTACAATAGGACTAACGATGCTTCGGCTATTTCTTTTTGTTTTTATTGGAGATCGTAAAGCTTTATAAAGTACCAAAGCACGATATTTGATAAAGATCCAAAATTCTTGAGTTACTTTTAGAAGACCCTATGGCGTCGAATAAAGACTAAGTTATTATTCAACACATCATGCTATCTAAAAATAGATGCTTAAATAAAGATGATTAATAGAACATTGGATTCTCCTCTTTGAGCTATTGTTGGAAGAAACCAAGCCGATTAGGATATTTGCCCACCTATTATCGAGTTTACCTACAATTGATCTATTCATAACATGACCAGTAAGACCTCATTTGAAATTTTTATGGTTTTAAGCTAAAGCTACCCTTTAATTAGATACTAATTCCTTGAACCAAATAAGGTGATCGAAATGCCAAGAATTAATTTAAATCCCTGGAGTAAATATACCAAAATGTTATTGAGTAGTTGACTAGAGCTATTGAGAAACCAGCATAAGGAAGTTAGGATGATGGGAGAAGAAGCTATTTCAACCAAGAGATCTTATATGGGTACATCTCAGTAAGGAAAGGTTTTCAAACTAAAACAAGCTTTCACCCCAAGCTAAAGGACCTTTTAGAGTGCTATAGAAGATTAATGATGATACTTGTAAGCTCGAACTCTTTAAAGGATATGAATCTCAAACGTAGATGACTTAAGTCCATTTCTACTTGATAGAGGCCTACCTAAGCAAAGAACTTTGAGGATTTGATCCTAAATCCTAAAAAGCTCAAAGGGAGTGATAGGGATCAACCTCTAGATCCTTTTACCCGCTTTGGAGCGAAGGGCTTAGCTAACATGGTTTGTTGGATCCTTAATTATTGCCTAACTCTAGAAGAAGCCAACCTATTATGCCAGGCTAATCTAGCCTTAAGTCCATAAGTATGACTCTTCCCAAAAGAATCCACCAGAATACAAATCATTCAATATAGTATATTGGTAGTCACATCAAGGTTTTTCTCTCAATAGATGTCTGTTTTTGTGATTTTATTGAAGCAAATTTGAAAAAGGCAAGAACATTAAAGGTGTTGTCCAATTAAAGGGGTGGCGTTGGCAAATAGAAGCGTAAGTAGCTCCTTGTTGCTTTTCTCATATTATTTAGAAGTTGTATAGCTAGAACTCAAGCATGTAAGAGATAGTCATATCCCAAAAGATGCTCACCTATCAAACATTCTGAAGTTCTACCTAGGGCACTACTCTATTTAAATATAGAGGTAATGTAATAAATTGAATTTTCATAATTAAATAAATAAATTAAAGGCAAGGGCATCTTCATTAATGACTAAAAGTGTAGAGGCAATATGGTCAACTAGGTATGAAAAGGCACATGCCTCTTTGAAACCAAAACATTACATTGTTTCTCCTGTTCTTTTCCCTCTCACTACCATAACATTTTCTTTTTCAACATAATAGATCCATCCCCTCTTCCGCACTAAACACAAAACCATAGTGGTAGGTGAGAAAAACTCTGCAAAATCATTGAAGTTCTACATTTAGAATGTGGAATCTCATATAGGATTCCTTATTTTAACAGTAAGAGGCCAAGCAGTGGAGGAGTTCGATGATTTCGATGGTTTAGAAGAATAAACTTATGGTAAGTATAACGGATATCAATTTCCAATGTTGTTACTGTTGTTAGAATGTTGAATTGAGTCTAAGGACATGATTATTAAAGGGAGTGCAGAAGAAACAAAGGTTGGAGAAGAATCAAATAAGGAGACTCAAAACCAACAAGTAAGTAACGATTTCTTCTAAGTTAGTTGTGATTCTTTTGATAAAGTTGATATATTAAGGATTTGGAAATTGAAAATGTTGTAGTTGGAAAGGGAAATGTTGGATTAAAGGTCATGGGTAGATTGGGAAACCACCAAATCCTGCAAATGCTGATGAGTAAGCTGAAGGCTGCAAAATGGATCAAAGAAATACAACTCCAATGAAATACCGAAAGAATTGGACTATAAAGAATTCTTGCAGTTGCAGAATACTTCCATTGAGATTCCTTCCAATCCACTTAAGACAATAATTATAAAGTTGACACTAGTACATAGTAAAGAAGGAAAAGGCAGAAGCTTATAGTTTCTAAAACCATCGATCACAATTTTTTCTTTCTGCTCAATAATTACTCTGGTAAAAAAATGAAGTCAACACCACCTGTGATGTATTAGTTCCATAGATAACGACTCTTTCCAAAGACAATGACACCACCTGTTATGCGATTTCAAGAGGAAAAAATGAATATTTAGAATTGAAATGAAAAAAAATAAATAAATAAATAACCAGTAAATTTAGGACCGTTATGAAAATTTCACACATAGTACGACTAAGAGGAAAAACAGAAAAAGATTGATGTCGTCAACTTAGCATTTTTCTGTTTTTTCTGTTTTCTTTTTTCAAGCATGGTCAGCATAAGTGCTTATATGACTTACATGAATTAATTCTAAAATTGATGAAGATCCTCACCTCCAGTTTTGGTACTGTCAAAACAAGCAAATATTAATTTTATAAAGAGGTTTCATTTTAAGCTGACCAACTCACAGAAATTGCAGTCATAATTAAGTCTCATCCCTCTCCCACTATTGGAATCCATATCAACCGCATAAACTTGGCAAAGTAATTTAACCATGTTAAAGTTCAAAAGAAAAAAAAAAGGAAAAATAATCCCATAGTTGAACCTGCAAGCCATGTACTCTCGTAGCATTTTCAACAGTTCCTTTGGCAAAGCCTCACGAGTTTCATCTAACATGATCCTTTTGCCAGCTACTGCTCCATTTGCCATTCTTTTTGCAGTTTTATGTCAATTTGAGGGGTTTGCAATCTTATCATACCTTCGCTAGATATTGCTTTAGCAATCTTTGTTTTATCCTCCAGAAAACTTTGTTGCCTTTACCTATTTTCCTAAGAGCTGCCATTATTCTTTCCTTTGTTCTCTTCCGTGTATTTTCCTCCTCGTCCACAATATGTGGAGATTTTTTAATAAAAGATACATGTTTTTGCTGCTTAAACTTCCAATCATGTAACTAAAAACTTTCTATAGCAAATGCAGCAAGGAACTTGTCCTTCACGATTCTTAAAAGATCTTTTGGGAGAGGTAATTTTGAGATATTGATTGTCTGATCCTTGCTAAACAAGAGATATGCTGCCATGGTCTTAAGGACTCAACATCCTTGAACCATCCAAGCATTGTTCTGAAGGATTTTTAAAAACTGTTGATCAGAAACATCTGGAGCGTTGTGCCTGAGACCATTATATCTATGAGTTAGAGGTGCCTATAAAGATCAAACGATAATTTGTTAGAGAACAATGCAATTCATAAACAATACAATCATTGAGCATGTGTGTGTGTATGTGAAAGGATACTTCTGTTTTAGAGAGCAATCATCGAGCATGTATGCGTCTACGTGGAAGGATTCTAACATTTTACCGAGTGTGAGTGCATGTGTTTGTGTGGGTATGTATTTGTTGTGTGTGTGAGAAAGGATACTGCTATTTCAACATATAACTACCAACTAATTCGTAAGACAAACCATAACAAACATTAACAATAAGCTAAATCCATTTTATGAATGAGAATAACCTCCATAATAGACCAACGACTAGAGCCCAACAATTCTAGGATGTAGTTTTGAAAAAAATATAGTTGCCAAAGCAAATGTCAACCTGATAATAGTGCACAACATGCTGATGCTGCAAATGCAACAGTTTTCCTAACTCCCTAGTTGTGACGCATTAGATTCATTAACAATGGGACAAAACATGAATATAAAAATAAGGAGTTCAAAGAACTACCAATTTAAAGGGGGAAAAAAAAACATATCGTTTCCTTAGCAAAGTCTTTGTATAACTCATTTACGTAATGGGTGCACTATATTTGTGAACTAATAGCAAAGCATGACGTAAAGTAGTCATACTGTTATCTATATAATTTTGATTTATCAATAACCTTATATTTATTAAAAATAATAAATATATATTGGATAATTGATAGATAAATTCAGTGAATTTATCATTAAGCTATTTCTAATTTTATATTAACTGAGAACTAGTATACCCATCAAAAAGAAAAATAGAAATTTTTTTTTACCAAAAAGAAATCCACTCTTTTTGGTATAGATATCATCATATTTGAACTTGATCCAACACTCTTGTTTTTCTTAGATGAGTCCCAGTATAGCCACTTCCATAAAGTACATGTTAACATGCACGTATAACCACTAGGATTACATCTCCACAATCTTGCATGCTCATATAAGTCATGCTCTCCACAACTGTTCACTAGAGCATGTTTACAAGTTACAGGACAATATTGTGAAATTTAAAGCTGAAACAGAGCAAACTTTATACACAAAAGCAGAGCCAGAAAAGAAAAGGATATACACAAAAGTCAATCTACATAGCATAAACAAGTCTATGATGCATGTTTATATCTCTGACACATCAAATGGTAGAAATAAAAATACATAGCTGACTCGATCAAATAAGAAAACATAGTCTTCGTATTTCTGGTAACGGAATACCAAGCTTAGCTAACGCGGCTTGAATGATCAAATTATTAAATTGTGTATATAAATTAGTAAAATTGAATGTCTATTATTTTGCATGAGTTTCATATAGAAGTCCTTTTCGATCGAAAACCTCCTGTTCCCTCATATCCATGTCAACATATTCTAACTACTTGAGCTTCTGTATTATGCATCTATATCTTCCATTTAGTATTTGGACTACCATGTCTTAACTAAAGAGTAGAGAATATATATAACTTCCAAGACTATGCCATCCTTCTAACTAATTTAATAGTTCGAAAGTAAATATTGTTTTATGTTCTTACCAAACAAATTCTTACTTCGTATGACTTTAAAGAAGCAATAGGGACTATGCTTTTAATAAAACCTGAAGGAAATTCTATTTCTTGTAAATGATGCTTGCTAACTGCAATATACGATCGTTCAGGGGTAAGCTTTTATCCCTAAGACAAATATTTTTCACTGCATATTGCCATCCATCTAGCTTATTCTTGCATAATTCAACATGGCTGAAACCACCATGACCTGTCCATAAGAAAAAGAAAGAGACATTGGCAAGAAAAATCATAAAGCTTTAACATCGGCATCAACTGAGAAAAAAGACTAGTTATTTTCAAGTTAACCAAGTTACAGACAAAAATCAATTGAAGTTCAAAGAATATCAACCTTACCAGTTCGAATACTCTTGCAACATATCGTCAGACTGATTTGAAAATGCAATTGCCCATCTACACGTGCATTCCTTTCCCTTTCGCTCTATGCAAGGCATAGAAAGTGGCTTCTCTTCTTTTCCATTTCGTCTGCATATGTTAACTCAATGATTTGATGGATTATGGTTGATTCAGAAGTGTATGCTAGATCTGTTTCATACATTGCAAAATGGAGACAAAGAGAATCAACCCTTTGTACCCTACATCGAGCAAAAGAGAAGAGAATCTAGGTGTGCATAGGCAATTGCATTTTCAATGATTTGATGGACTTAAAGGGGATGGTTTTAGGGCATGTTCCTTTGTCTGGAGGACGAATAAATATTTCCAAGCGGAAGAATGAACTATATATGCAGATAATTGCGCATCCAAAGAAAGAAGAGGAAATAAATCAGGAAAATCTGAACCTGATGGAGAATAAGCCAAATTATAGCTGCTCAAAATTTTTGCTTTATATAAGCTTCTCCAAGTCAACATTGTAGACTCTCCCACCAGAAGTTGTGAAGTTACCTCTCCAAAAGCATAACCATTTTACAGTGTTAAAAGAAACAGTATGAGCATTCATTCCTAATGCCTCCAAATCAAGATGGGAAAGAAACAATATGAAAGTGGAAATGTTCACTCTTTAGTATTACCCCAGTTAAAATCTTCCCATAAGCGGTTACACTTCCCATTGAGATTTTCACATGTAAAATTTTAAAGGAACCACGATTCATTCATACAAAAGCTAGCCTATGAATGAAGATGTCATTCATAGTTACATTTCAATACTTTGGGTAGACTAAGCCATTGACAACCCTCACAAGGAAATGGAACTTTCAAAGTTAGGAATAACCTTCCACTCTAACACCATATGAAATGTAAGTGAAAGCACAACTAATCATCTATAAGCTAGAACTTGTAGATAAAGGCTTAGGACTACCAAGGCATCACACAGGCTTAGTTACTCAAATCAACAAAAACCTACACTCACTTTCCTATTCATTTTTCTTTATCTCTTACTTTTTCTTTTCCTTTCTTCTAGATGGACTTGACCCTATAGCGAGCTTTCAACTAATAATCCTAGGCTAATCATCCAAGTTAACAGCTGTTGTCCCCTAGATATCCAAGGTGTCCCTCAAGCTTACTTACTCAAGTCACAAGACCCATCATTTTTTCCTTTTTCTTTTTTCACTTCTTTTTCAGGCTTTCATCACTTGTGTTGTCGAGAGACTTTCAGACCAAACTCAACTTTTATCACAATTCACAAAACACTAACAAACCACTTGGATCATCATAAAAATAGTATATATAGAAGTCAACTTCCAAAAACACACAAATATAACTCAACACACTATAAAAATCCCTAATCAACCACTTAAACTTTTTAGATACCTAGAAATTGAGGAAAATTTGTGAGAAATGTTTAGGGAATTTTAGAGTAATTTCCAAAAAATAAGAAAATATAGGTGGAAATATGTGAGAATGTGGTTCTTAAGGAAGATGACAACTTGATCATGGATAGCTACTGCCATTTAATCCTATAACCAAAGTCATTTTGGTAGATAAACACTCCACTATTGGTTGCCATCAGATCTTGAAAAGTTGGTAAGTTCAATTTTCTATTTAGTTTTCAAATGCTTGTCAAAAATAACAAAGTTTGTTTAAAAATTGTGGAAATTTTTATTCTGGCATAATTTTAGATATATTTTCATGTAAAATTTTTATTTGTATAAAAACCTTTCTTTTAATATATTGCCCTTAAGAAATGGGCTGTTGGGGACTGATTTTCAATTTAATTTTTAGATACCTAAACAATGTAGTTTCCTTTTCAAAATTTCTCTATAAATATTTTATCTCATATTAATAATTGCTATATAAAAAGTTTCCCTAAGGCTTCTATTTTCATTAGGGTTAATTTTTAGTATTTGGTGAACCGATAAGTTGAAATTTAAGGAAAATTCACTATTTTTGAAATGATTTTGTTAGATTTGACTTTTCACCACTTTTTGAGTAATTTATTTGTTACATTCAGTAGGTTGATCTTGATTTTTTAGTGTAAATAGGAGATTTTATGAAAGGATGGGTTTTTAGAAGCTAATCTCAATGATTTTTACTTAGATGTTTATGGAATTTTTCATTAAGTTAATAAATTAATCTTTCTTTGTTAAAAATTCTTAAAAATTAGTAGTAAACCGAGATTTTAGTTGTTGTACACGAAGTATTTTCAACCTAAAAACCATTACTTTTTGGGCCTAATCATGTATTTTAGGTATGCTAAGTTAATTAATTGTGCTTAATACCCTTTTTGGTTGAATTTCAATTGTAAATGCCGATGTGAATGAGTTTCAAGGCATGTGAGTCGATATTGGTGGAGTCTTAACTAAGTTAAACTTAAACAAAGTGAAGAAAAGTGGAGTTGTCAATGACATGGGGCAAATCCGGTGCTTGTAGAAGGTGTTATAGAAGTTTTAGATGAGTTGAATAAGGAGCTAGTAGTTGTAGAAGTTTCTCCAAAGGCTTCTATGGGTGCTAGTGCAAACTACTAACTTTTAGAAGGTATTATAGAAGCTTCCTTAATTAAACTGACTATGAATTATAGTAGTAGAAACTTTAGTAGAAGGATTACTAGTATAGAAGCTATAACTAAATTCTTATAGAAGGTTGTGTGGAAAGTCTATTTAATAAGAAACATTAGTCAAGGCATAGTAGAAGCTTGAATAGAAGGTCTAATAAGTAAAGAATATAACTTTGGACCTTAGTAGAAATTTGAGTAGAAGGTATACTAAGCTCAGGAGACCATAGTAGAAGGTAATGTAAAAGGTTTTATATAAAAGAATATGAGTTAGAACCTTAGTAGATGCTTGAGTAAGAGGTGCCACACACCTAATAGACCCTAGTAAAAGGTCATGTAGAAGGTACTAAGAACCTAAATAACCTAATAGAAGATTAATTAGAAGGTCAAAATAACCTATGTAAAGATAACAATACTTAATTAAAAGAATGTTAAGTTAAACCTAAAGTATAATAACTAAAATACTCTTACTCTAGTGAATGGTATTGAAACTGAAATATGATTTGCAATATAGGGACCATCAATGACAAAAGGGCCGGGGCATCTAAGTTATAAGAGCAAATGGGAATCCAAATAAGTGAGACCAATGCTTAATGGTATTTTGGAGTACTATATAAAAGTACTTGGAGGTTGATTTGTATAGTTATTTGTAGATGTAAAGTAGTTGATTGTGTGCATGTGGCATGTATGCTTGGAAATTGATTGCTTTGTTTTGATTGTTATGCTATATGTTGTAATTGCTTTGCTATGTTTTACTTCTCAATTCGAGTGTTTGCAATTGGTTGGTTACCCCTAAAACAGACTAAGTTAAACTAAGACTTAAACACTAATTGGACATACATTGCAATCCTTTAGGGGAACGATTAGGAATATCCAACTAAACACCAATCCTTTAACGAGGTAGTGGAAATTAGCCTTCCCCTACCTTCAAGGCCGAACTATGTTGCAGGAGAGTAGGTTGCGGCGTTTGGTTCGGGGAGGTATTGGGAAGAGCGAGCTCCATTGCATAAGCCTAGGTTTAGATGACATTTGCTCGAAGGCAAGCCTCTGTCTCATTAAAACTCTTTAATCTAAGTTAGAGTGAGTGTAATTTCTTTAACTTACAACATATTGAACTACATCGTACATATGGCATATGCTTGTAGCATTACATTGCATTTAACTAACTTATTGATAACCCTGCTTGATTATTATGCTGAGTATGCTTCCATCTCTATGTCCTTATTGAGCAGTAGTTGCTCATATCCCCATATTTCTTTTACAGGTCTTAAAAATAGACACTAAGATCCCTCCATCTCTAGGCATATAAAAGTTGGGCAATGGGTATAGAGTGCAGAGTAAATGGACTTAGAACATTGTTTTTGTTTTCGATTTGTAGTCAATTGGGCCATTTGAATGACCTAGACTAATTTGTAATATTATATTTATTGTGAAAATGATTTTGAATCCTTTATACTCTTATTTGTATAAAAATTCCATGTAAATGTCTATTTTTCAAAACAAACATATGAATCAAATTTCTGTTTTTCAAAGGAATTACATAAATGTAATGTCTCTATTTTACCTTAGATATTGGACTGAAGTTGCTATAGAGTTGTTTAGTCATATGTGCCTTGTGTATATTAAATCTATGGTAATAACTAAGTGGCTAGCTTCTATTATGGGTTCGTATACATTGTAGGACTATTACGACATTTCTACTCTTAAGGCATGACATATGATAGGAGGAAGCGTTGAAATGAAGCTAGGCTACATAGTGGTATAGGTCAAAGTTTGCAATATGAGTTGTAGGATGAAGAGTTTGACATAATAAGGGATGCTATACAATCAAGAGGTGTTTAGCATAGAGACCGTCAAGTTAAAAATTCTTTTGATGGCTTAGGAAATCTTGATGGCTTTTTGGACTAGTTAGATAAAATAGAAAGAGTTAAAATGTTGCAAGCATAAAGATATTGAACGACTCTAACTAACTACCATAGAATTTGGTGGATACGCTTAGGTATGGTGGTTTGATATACTGCGTTTTAGGAGAGGTGCTAGATTAGCTGAGATTGATACCTAAAATGAATTAAAGGAAGCTATGAAAAGTAGATTTATACCAAGGCACCATAGACATGAGCTATATATGAGGGTACAGAGCTTGAGGTAGCACAATAAATCTATAGAAGAATATATTAAAGTGTTCGAAGAGGCTTAGATAGGATTAATCTATAGAAGAATATATTAGAGTAGGAATTGTAAAGGATGATGGATAGGTCATGTCAAGATTCTTGGATGGATTAAGCTATGATATTGTAGATGTTATTGAGCTTTATCGGGTTACCTGTCTTAAATAGGCAATGCAAATGGCCACCACTATCATGTAATAGCAATGTAGAGGAAATTGTAGGGGCCAAGTAAATTCTCATATTACTTCTAAGCTTAATTTATCTAATAACAATAGAGTTAAGAAGGAAAACAAAGGGGGAGCAAAGAATAAGGACAACAAAGAAGAGAGAGGCAAAAATGTAGTTATTTCTAAACCTACTAGTGGAGGGAATTCTAGTTCTCGAATGGAGTAGGGGGGGAGTAGGGAAGTGAAATGTTTCAAATGTTTACGTTTTGGACATTTAGTTCCTTAATGTCCTAATCGAAGGCTTATATCGATGTTTGAGGGGGAAGTAGTTAGTGATGAAGAGAAGGAGAAGGAGGTTAAGGAGTTAGTTATTGAAGAAGCCATGGGCAAAGATGGGGTTGCACTATCTCTTAACAAAATGTTAGGGCGAGGTATGAGCTTTATTTCATCTAATAATATAGAATGGAGGGACAATTTAATCTTTACTCATGGCCAAGAGAATGATAAGGCTTGCTTGTTAATGATAGACAGTAGAAGCTATACAAACATTATTTCAATAGCTGTAATACATAGCTTGGGGTTACAATTGATTTCTCATCCTTAACCATATATGCTAAATTGGTTTGGGGAGAAGGGTAAGCTCTATGTTAACAAACAAGTTAAAATTCCTTTGAGGATAGGGGAATATATGGATGAGATACTTTGTGATGTAGCTATCATGGAAGTGGTACATATATTATTGGGAAGGTTGTAGATGTATGATAAGAGGGTGATTTATGATGGGTTTAAAAATAGTCATATGTTTGTCTATGAGGGTTAGCAGATCATTCTTTCACCTATGAAGTTTATCTCTTTTGTTTTGCAGGTTAGAGCCAAAATTAGATTCAAGGGTGAATCCTCACCACCCATGAGGTAATGATGGGAATCAAGGTTCAAAAGGACATCCACAAAGGTCAACAAAGGCATTGTAGTATGAGAAACAATGTTGGTGTCAAGGAAATCAAGCTTAGAAGCAAAGAAGAGAAGAAACTAAGAAGGTCGAGAGGAATATGCCTAAGAAATACAACCGTGTTCTTAGACATTGGCCCTTCTAAGAAAATCCTTGAGAATCGAAGAAAGATTAGAAATAGGAGAAACATGGACTAAGTACATAGCCATGGACCTTCCCGTTATCCTACTTGATGAGTTG
The DNA here is from genome assembly GCA_024138015.1 of Lumnitzera littorea. Classification (NCBI taxonomy): domain Eukaryota; kingdom Viridiplantae; phylum Streptophyta; class Magnoliopsida; order Myrtales; family Combretaceae; genus Lumnitzera; species Lumnitzera littorea. Next base: position 55,556,452 of record JAMXBB010000009.1, on the reverse strand, counting down.
TTCCGACTTTTATTTACCATTATTTGTTTACTTATTTATCTTTAGCATAAGGTTTTACTATTTAAAGGGTTGTTTTCTTGTTTTAGTTAGCTTTTAGTCATTGTTTTTGTTATATTGAGCTCTTAGAGAGTATTCCATGAAAACCTTATGTTGTCAGTCAATTTTGGTGGTTAGGAATGTCTTGTAAAGAAAAGAAAGTCACTTGGCACCGAAGCTAATATAGTATGGCCACTTCGATGCCTAAGTTAGTAGTAGGGGACAAATGTTGATAGTCAATTTTTGTCAACTCAATTTGATAAGTATTGACAAAACTTCACTTACTTGTCCATTCAACTACTGACAAGCTGGGTAATCTACACTCTCAGCATCTCTCTATGTAACGTAGATCCACTCCTAATTTGAATTCAAGTTCATGGCACAAACAGTTATTATAAGCATGGTTATGTAACATAATTTGTCAACTCATCCTTTTGGATTCAAAAGCAGCCAAGTCTGAAGTTACTTCTTCCCCCTAAAAGAGGAGTGAGGTGGCATGTTCTTCTGGTAGCTTGGCCAACAATAATGAGGAAAGGTGGCATAAACTCACTCATATTAATGCTCTTGCAATAGATAATTATCCCGAAGACAAAGAAAGGAGATCTCTAGTGAAATATCTATACAACAATATAGTTCACTTCCATGACTCTTTAGATGGAGCTGCTAGTGCTATCGATAGGGTCCTTATCATGAAATATAACTAGTGTTGGCAAGACCTTCCCAAACCGTGGAATCTTAAGAGGTAGAGAGAGGAGGAAAGGGTATGTTTCTTAAGGGGGCGTAAATTCCACATATACATAAAATATTTGGATTTTGAGTTGTGCTTCCCTTTCTTGACATTCGTGAAGGGCTTCTTCAACTACTTTCAAGTTACACTGAGTATGTTCTCACCAAATATATATTAGCTTCTAGTGGCTTTCAAGATAGTTTATGAAGAATAATTAGGAGGCAACTTGACAGTTGGTACTTTACTACTGCGAGGCATAGGCGTAAGTTTATGGATAGGTTGGAGTCTAAGATCCATAAGTGGAACGATAAATTTGTGTCAATAGTGTCGAACAAGGAGTTGAACTTTTGGACTCAATGGATTGTACCAATCCGCACAAAGGATATAAAGCAAATGCTGAATGATGCCATAGCAAAAAAGAAAATTCAAGAAAGGATGAGGAATAAAATGTTTTTCTAGGATGTCGAGAGAATTATAAGGCGTTATGAAAGTGGAGAGCTGAGTTTTGTTGAAAAGGAAGGTACGGTAAAGAGTAACTATAGTGTAAATATAGCTACAAGAGGAAAGCCGTTCTTGTGACTTGAGGGGAGAATTGTTGCCTTTGAGCATTGTTCGATACAGATAATGTAAGTTCATTCTTTTTCCTCGCATTAATATTAGCATGTTTACTCACATTGTAGATATAGGTATTGGTAAGGTTAATCCTGCCAAGTTATTGGCCCAGGCCAAGAAATCCAAGGTTAATAGGCAAGTAGCCATCGAAACCACAACTACTTAGCTTATTACATTGAGGAAAGCGGTAAAGGAGGAAGCAGCAAAGCAGGTGGTATCATAGAAGAAAGTCTCCTAACTAGCCAAGAGGTGAAAGGTGAGTGAGAAGCCTACAACGGTAGAGGTTGCTCAACTTAGGGAGCCTCTTACTTGAGATAAACCTATTGCTGAGCTAAGAAAGGGTGGTTAAGAGACCTAAACCCGTAGTGAGGTGGCGCAAAGTGCTAATAAGAGAGTAGGAAAGGAAGTTATCGGCTAGCCACTAGCCAAAAGGTCCAAAGATTTGGATGAGAGGACAAAGGAAGCAATGTGCAATAGAGCTCCTGACATCAATAGTGGCAAATTTGTCCCTAATATGAAGGTTGGCTAATACTTTGTCCCATGTTGAAGCCATATTATCTTGTATACTGACTTAACCTTAAGAGACAGAACAAAATCTCTAACCCTAATAGAAGGAATTATTCGTCCAAAAGACAAAGAGATTGCCAAGAAGGATGTCGATAGGGTTAGTGGATGCAATAAGGCCCATATCATGACCAAGTTGTATGATGTGAGTATCTATAACATGCTTTTGGTTGTTAAGTTTGTTTAGCTACAAACACCTTTGTTTGTTTCTAAATCAATAGCTACGTTCTAATGGCTTTGGATAAGGCCAACAAAGAGATGAATAAGGTATTAACAATAGTAATCTTCACATTTTCTACCAAGTCACTTCTAATACTAATCATACTAAATAAAATAGCTATAGAAAATCAAGTATGCTTAAAATGCCTCCAAAGCCTAGATTGTTGCTACTAAGAATGCAAGGATAAGGGCTAAGATGGAGGCGAGAAAGCTTAAGGAAGACCTGGCTGCTAAAACGTTGGCACATACCTTAGTTGTCGATGAAGTCTCAAGCTTAAAGACCAAGGCTGAAGAGTAATACAAGGAGTCTGAACGCCTAAAGGAAGAGCCGCAAAAAAAGAAAGAAGAGCGCTAGGGGCTAGGCTAAACTCTTTGCACGATGAGCAATAAGGAGGATAAGCTCAGAATGCAAATTAAAGAGTTGGAGACCAACAACATGAAGTTACAAAGTTATGTTACCAAGCTGGAGGAGACTGTAAAGAGAGGACCTTCTGTTGAAGAGGCACTCGACAAAGTCACTCCTAGTCGGCAGTACAAGAGACTTCTATGGAAGAAGTTGTTGGAAGGGATCCAAGTGGCAAGAGAGGAGATCTTGAAGTTTCATCTTGATTATGATCTCTCTTGCCTTGATTTAGTCGATGTCGATGACAAAGTCAGCACTTGCAACGAGGACGATGACAATGAAATAGGCATCAAGATTGTTACAAAGGGTGATAATGAAGCTTAGGTCAAAGATCTACGAAAAGACGAAGAACATCTATCAAAGGAAATCCCCTATGACTATAAAGAGAAATCAACTTGCTCTAAGACCCTAAGCATTGAGAAAGAAGTTTTCTTGGAAAAAGCCCCAACCTCTAATCCAAGGATTGCTTCCGCTTACTTTGAGAATAGGTCATAGGATTATCTTTGTACTTTCACTCCTCGTACTTTATGTTCTAAAAATAGGCTAGATATGTGCAATATTATATTGATGAATGAAAAGTACCTTTCATATAACTTTATGTTTCTAACACGATTTCTCGGCATGTATATTTATCTCATAATATATGTGCTTCTAGGCATGTTTTGTTTCATACATTAAGTATTTCTTGACATGTTTTATTTTACACACCTAATTATTTTGTCATGTTTTATTTCATACACCCAATTCATAAGTCTTTATAGACATTGTCCATTAGCCACTTGAGATGTAAACTAGCTATATTACTTAGCTATGGAATTAATTTCTGAAATTCGTTAACCATGATAGCTGGAACTTACGTTAGTTTGTTCGCCATACAATTTGAACTTACTAACTTGCTAGTCATGAATAGATCAAAAAGAGAAAAATATAACTTCAAATATAATTTTCACAAACAAATAGGTTGTCATCTTACAAGTAAGCAGGCTATCGCCTTACAAATGGAGATGAACATCATCTAAGTCAGCAATTGAAATAGAGTTTCAAATTCTCAGCTTTCCATGCTCAAGGGATAATTGATCCATCCATCCTTTCTAGTTAATAGGCCCCCTTGCCAACGACTTCTCAGACCCTAATAGGATCCTCCCAATTTGTGTCGAGTTTTCCTTAACTTTCTTATGTGCCAATTGCTTCCATCTTTCGGCACACTATATCTCCAAGTTAAAAAACCTTGTGCTTTACTTTTTTATTATAATACCTTGCCACTCTATGCTAGTATGTCGCAACCCTAGCTCTTGAAATAACTCTGATTTCATCAATGGTGTCCAAATTTGCCATTAATCCAACTTGATTAACCATTACATCAAAATTCTGCATCCATTGATTTGGTAGATCCAATATAATCAAAAAAACTGCTTCTGTACCATATGCTAACCTAAAGGGGGTTTCTTTAGTTACAATTCTGTATATAGTTCGATACCTCCATAAGACATTTGATAATTCATCAGCCCATCTTCCTTTAACTTGATCCCCTTTCCTTCTCAACTCGTGCAAGATGATCTCGTCCATTCATCTAAGGGTGTGCTACAGATGTATAGTTCAAGTGAATGCCATACTTCTTGTAAAATGGCTAGAACTTGTTATTGTCGTGTAGGCCATTATCTATGATTATCATGTAAGGAACTCTGAATCTTGATATTATGGAATTGAATACAAACATTTCCACTTAATACTCAGTGATTCTCATCATTGCCTTGGCCTCTACCCATTTGGTAAAGTAATCTATGGAAATAATGACAAATTGTCACTAAGCAATAGATTTCAAGAAGGGTCCAAGAATATGTAACCCCTACTAGGCAAAAGGCTAAGGACTGGATAAGCTGCATAGTTCTGTTGCAAGTGCATGACTTGGTGCCTCCTGCTTTTGACATTGTAGATGGTGCCAAACAGCTTCCTTTGCATCTTCTCTCATGGTAAGCCAATAGTAATGGAGTCATAGTATTAAACATAAAATGTTTGTGCTTTTAAGTGGTTACTGCATATGTTACCATGCAGTTTGGATAACACCCTTTAGGCATCCTTCCAAGGAAGGCATCAAAGATAAAGTTGTGATATGCTCGTGTTTGTATAGGTAACCATCAATTAGCGTATAATTCGCAACCTGGTAAACCAATCTTCATGCTCCTTTCTTGTCATTAGGGAGAGTGCCATCTCTCAAATAATCTACTAAGGGATCCATCCAAGAATGTTCTTTTAGGCAAGGAGCTAATTCATAGCTTTGCAAAAAGAGTGGATAAACTTTTCTATGGAAGAAATTCAACAAAAAGTTTGTCGCTCAAGTTGGGGAATGCCATATTGGCCAATTTTGATAACTTATCGGTAGTAATGTTCTTACTTCTCGGAACCTTGAAGGTTGAAAAAGATTGAAATTCTTTTGTGAGCGTTCGTACTATCAACAAGTACTTGCTCATTTCTTCTTCTCTACCTAATTCTTCACTAATCATGAATTAGATAACACTTCAAGTTTCTTGGCACCAATCTCTTTTGCCAGTTTCAGTCTAGCAATCAAAGCTACATACTCTGCTTCATTGTTACTGGCTGGGAATCTAAATTTTAAAGTATAATTAACTTTGACATTATGCAGGCCTTGAAGAACGAGGCCTGCACCACTTCCCTCTCTCGTTAAAGAACCGTCTACATAAAGGTACCAAATAGGTTTCTCGACAACCTCCACACTATCTTCCTCACCAACGAACTTAGCCATAAAATCTGCTAACACTTAAGCTTTCAATATCATTCTTGACTTGTACTATATATCATAAGCACTTAGCTTTAGGGCATATTTCATCATCCTCCCAGAAGAGTCAAGTCATTGCAATGCCTGCCGCAATGGCTGATCAGTAAGCATTATTCTGGTGAGCCTCAAAATACGGCTTTAACATTCTTGTCGAAAGAACCACTGCTAAAACAAATTTCTCAATTTTCATGTATTAAAGCTCTAGCCCTTACAAAACATGACTTATGTAATAAACGGGTTAATGTTCTTTGTCGTCAATTCGGACCAATGTAGAAGAAAGAGCTCAGTAGTTGACTGATAGGTACAAATATAAATTTTCTCCAATGATGGTTGTTGAGAGTATTGGGGGTGATGCACATAATTCTTTGAGGTCATTGAAAGCTCTTTTGCAATCATCGAACCATTTTAATTCTTTTGGATTCTATAAGATTTTAAAGAATTCTGCACACCTATCCACACTTCCCAACACAAACCTATTAAAGGTAGCTATTCGCTGGATGAGTTCTTATACTTCCTTAACCGTACTAAGGGATTTCATGTTTATTATCTTCTTAATCTTTCTTGAGTATGCCTCAATGCCATGCTAAGTGACCATGTATCCTAAGAACTTTCTTGATGTTGTGCCAAAGATACACTTCTATAGATTAAGCTTCATGTTGTATCTCCTTAGTGTAGCAAATGTCTCCTTAAGATTGGCAAGATTTCGATCCTCCTTCAAGCTCTTCACAATCATGTCATCAATATATACTTTGACATTTCTATAGATTTAGGGTTTTAACATCTTGGTAACAAGTCTTTGGTAGGTTCTACTAGTGTTTTTCAACCTAAAGGGCATCACCGTGTAACAATATGTTCCAAAATTAGTAACAAATGATATATGAACTTCATCCTCCTTGTCTATCTTAATTTGGTTGTAACCCGAGAAAGCATCCATAAAAGAAAGTAATGCATGTCTAACAGTTGAGTCTACAATTTGATCGATTTTCAGCAATAGGAAACAATCCTTAGGATAGGCCTTGTTGAGATCCATGAAGCCTATGCACATTCACCATTTGCTGTAAGACTTCTTAACTAGTACACAATTGGCTAGCTAGGTCAAATAGGACTCTTCTCAAATGAATCCTACCTTCAATAGCTTCTAGACTTTTTCTTCTATCATTGCTTGTCTCTCGGGTGCAAAATGACGTTTCTTTTGTTGGTTTACCTTGGCACTCCGATCAATTTGGAGTTTATGTATCATAACAACTCTCGAGATACCCGACATGTCAAAGGGGACTATGCCAAAACATTGGCATTGACTCGTAAGAAGTTAATCAAACTTTATCGAATATTTATCAAGAAGGTCTCCCTATCTTGGTTATTTTCTCAAGGTTATCCCCTAAAGGGATTTCCTCAGTATCATTCTCATCACTTTCTATGTCAATTGACTTACCTTCTGAGTAGCTTTTTACATGAAATATCTCCTCTTGTCTTAAGGCTCTTATATACAAGAACCATGCCAATTGCTGGTCTCCTTTGCATACGCTGACTCCTATGGAAGTAAGGAATTTTTCTTTGAGATTTGCAGTTAAAGGGACGATACTGAATAAGTATTAGCATGGCTGTCCTATGGTCATGTTATATAGAGACCAACATTTAACAATGAAGAAGTCCATTTTATCCTTGTCAACATGCTCGTCATCACCAATCTATATCGATAAAGAAATTACTTTGGCTCCTTAGACAAGTTGGTTGTTGAAGGCATATAGATCATATTTATAAGATCTTAGCTGTGCTTTGATCTTGGGTCTCATCTGGTCGAAAGCATGCTGCAAAATTATATCTATCGAACTTCCTATGTTAATAAGAATTATCTTAACTTCGAAGTTAGCAACTCTTGCACTGATAACAAGTGCATCATCATATGGCCTCTAGATGCCTTCAAAGTCTTTTTCTATGAAAGAAATTGTGTTGTCTATTCCAACCTTCTTGCTTTGGATGTTGCAAACATAATTTTTGGCATTAGTCGAGCTTTTTGAGCTTGACTGGCCTATAGTAAGTCCATCAACAATAGTGTTAATCACTTCATTAGGTGCTTTGCTGGCATCCCTTGCATCTCTCCTAGTAGTAGTTGGCTGAGTGTCGTTCTCTAGTTCCTTACGTCTCCTTTGAGATGGTCTCTCAATATTCTTAGCATTATGCACTAGAAACTTTTGCAAATGCCCATGTTAAATTGTATCCTCAATCGTATTCTCGAGTTGGATGTACTCATTTGTGTCGTAACCTTTGTTGCGGTGAAAATTGCAATATTTATTGGAATTTCTTCTTTAAGGATTTCCTCTCACTCTTTTCAGCCATTGCAGAACGCTCCTTTACCTACGTACCTCTATTAATATGTCTAAAATTGGACAATTGACGGGCATGTAGGATGAATGTATCAGAATCCTTGGTCTCTTTCTCTCAGCATTCAAACTTTGATCATCATTGGTGCCAAGTCTATCCTTTGCACTTTTCCTCTTGTCATTTTTCCTATCTCCTCTATTCTGATTGGCTTTTCACCGGACCTTTATGTTATCCTCCTAATGAATGTATACGGTGGCCTTGGCCTTGAACTCGACAAAAGTTCTTAGCTTATTCTTTATGAGAGACTTGAAAAAGTCTCCATGGGGCTTAACTCCATCCGTTATGGCATTGAAGGCCACACTCACATCCAATTTTAGGATTTGAACCATCTTAACCATAAACCTAGCTAAGTAGTCTCTAATTAACTCATCTAATCTTTGTTTAAATGTGTTAAGGAGTGAGGAATCCTTAACAGGAAGCTTACTTGCAAGGAAGTGTTAAAGAAACACTTTTGCTAGTTCATCAAAACAAGAAATAATGTTTGGTTTCAAGTGTTTGAACCATGTGTTAGCCGCATTCCTTAAAGTTGAGGGAAAAACTTGATAGGCCATTACATCACTTAAACCATGCAACTTGGCTAACATACGGTTGTACTCTAAATGGTCTTCAAGATCTTTCGTCTGGCCATAAGTTTCAAATTGTGGTAGCTTGATGTGCCCAGGTATCATTTGCTCTAAAAACTCAAGAATAAAGGGACTCTTTTTTATTTGGAATTGCTTGCTCATTGCAGTAAAGGTGCTAACATGTTAAGGTCCCGCATAGTGTATCTACTATGGTTGCTTGCCTTTGTCATTCCTTTTAAATATAGGAGCCAAAGGTCTCATCACAACCTTAGCTTGCTTTTTCAACAACTTAGGTGAATAAATTGAATCATCGCTATTCTCAGCATCGTGATCGCCATGCTCTTTGTTCTGATTTGGATGAATATTATTATGAAGGAGGGTAAGGATCTATTCATGTTTTTTGTTTAATTCCTAGTTTTCCTTAGCCAAATCGAGGCAAAGTTGCTCGAGTCTAGCCAAACATTGCTTATCTAAATGTTGGCTCCTCCCCCTTAAGGTGTTAGGAGGAAGTGCCAACACTTGCGCTCTTGGTCAGTCGAGTTTTAGCCATGTGGGTGTGTTTGAGAAAAATAGAAGACGTGAAATGTTATCAATCGATTTTGGTGATTAGGAATGTCCTGCAAACAAAAGAAAGTCACTTAGTATCGAGGTCAGTCTGGTGTGGTTACTCTAATGCTTAAGTCAATAAGCAGGAGTAAGAAAAGTATAGCAAGTGGTGAAGAGTTATCAGATATCTCTTATAGTGTTTCCCTTCCGTATTTATAGGCAATTGTTGTATCTGAAGTAATGGTTATCAGAATAACTGTCGAGACATGTGGAAACTTCGTAATTAGATACATTTCCTAAAATATAGGGAAAGCAAGTAGTTATAAAACATAATCGTGCTTGTCATAATTGTTTGCATTATGAACTTGAATTCAAATTAGAAGCGAATTTGCATTACTCAGCAAGATGTCAAGAGTTTAGATTGCCCAGCCTATCGGCAACCGAATAGACGAGTAAGTGAAGTTATATCAACGCTTGTCAAACCGAGTGGATGAAAACTAACTATCAACACCTTATTTCATAATTGTCTTATCAATATATTTTGATTGGCAATAGATTGTAGCAACATTATTGTCATCAAATTGTATACATTGTGAATTGTATAAGTTTATTGATAATCTGAAAATTGGATTATAAGTAATATCATTCTAATTAGCCAATTCTTTGTTTCCATATGAAGCTTCTTATTAAGATTCGATTTTTATTTTAGAAACGAAGGAGATTTACATCAAAACCTTAGTCAAAAACTACCTTAGAAGAGGATTTATATTAAAGAAGGATCCTAAAACCTAAACTATATACTTCAGTAAGTTCTTATTTTAGTTTATATTTAATGTGTAATTAATTAGGGTATTGTATACTTATTGTTAGGCGAGATATGAGAGGAAGATCAATAGCACAATGTTTAAGTGTTTAAGGGAAGTTTTGTAAGTGGCCTTGGTAAGAATACTTATGTTTTTGAAAGGATTATGTCTATACTTTGTGTGTTGTGTTACTAACCTACTTGATTGATTGACTTGGATGTGTTTAGATGCTAGTATGATGTGCTAACCTAATGAATCACAACATATGTCATGATTGTTATTTTGTGCATGCCTATGATGTATTGAAACATGATGTATTGTTAAGTTTGGTGTTCATTGCCATGTTAATTGTTTGATTATAAATGTAGAATCAACTTGATGAAGAACTGTGTACTAACTCTAGTTCCTAGGGTGTTCGCTTAAGTGAACTCAATATTGAGGCTTTAGAGTTAAAAATGAAAGTAAAACCAAACAAAGTAAACCTAACATGTAACTTGTGAGTAGTTGTTGTGTTGCTTGGTGCTTGATTGATGCATTTCACAGCATGGCATGAAACGACTTACTGGTCATGTTTTTCCTAAAAATTTTGGTTTTTCTTAAGTAAAGAAATTGGTTTATAAATCTAAATTTTCAAGCATATAGATTTGCATAGCTTAGCTAAGGTATTTAAAATAATAACTTTTTTCTAGGTTCTTAAATTAGGTTATTGAGATGCCCAGCATTGTCGACTACCTAAATGGCTAGAACTAGGGCTAGGTTAGGATATTGGTACTGATGCATGTCACATACATGAGTATGGCATCCTTCTATTGCATATGTTGGTTACTAGAGTGTTTAAGGTTGTTATAATTATTATAATAACTTGTTATGGGGTTATGATATGTATTGCCTGTATTGTGTTGGTATCTACTCTCACTCATCAATATGTAAGGGTATAAACTTGTTTTATCATGAGGTTAGAAGACTGTAGTAGATTTGAGCTTTTCGGAGAAAGACTTTTGAGCATGTTAGGAAGTCAACCATTTGGAGATGTTTATGATCAACTAAGTTTAGTTTTGTTGGATTGTAATGGCTATGAAGGACAAAAAAAAAAAAAATGTACTTTTGACCTTCGGGCATATAAAAATGGTATATAGTTTGTAAACTCTACGTAGGCTAAACTCAAGTGGAAGTATGTTTTGGCAATGAATGAAATATTGTAATTTTATGGAAGTGTTTAGCAGGTTTTTTTCTGTGATGGAGTAACCTTTATTTATCAGGATGTGACATCCTTTAGTTCATATTAGAGCATAAGTTAGGGACTTTAAACTTCTAGACGTGTGTGAGATGTGCGAAGTAGTTAGGTAATGAGGTGTTGTACCTTTATAAGACTATAATATTACTTGTTACTTGGTTCTATGTAGAGTTTGCTTAGAAAATGATATGAAGAGGATGAGGAAGACCATCAGCAAACCTGGTGACTCAAGATCAAAGGGCAAAGCCATAACCACAGCCAAGGCCACAACTTAATCTAACACAGCTTCAGCTACCAATGGATATGATACCGCAACTTGCAATTGGTTTAGCTAAAGTCGAAGGTAGAGATAAGTTAGCTAGAGTATAGTAGATTATGAAGCCATTTGATGGTAAGAGTACCAATGCTTTGGTAGTTGAAGAGTGGATTAATTCTTTGGAAAATAATCTAAAGTTCATGTAGTGAAAGAAAATAGGGATGTCAGTATTGCAACAATTCTATTAAATGGGCTAGCAAATAATTGGTGGAAGAGTAAAAACTGGTACTTAGAATAACCTAATGAGTGGAAGACATTTCTAGAATAGTTTTTCCTTGAATGTATAAGATAACAAATGTGTGAGGAATACTATAAGTTGAAGTAAGGTGGCAAGATGATTAAGGAATATGAAAGGAAATTCAATAGATTGTTGAAGTTTGCACTGGAAGTAGTTTGAAAAAATGGCTAAGGTTGGAAGGTTTAAGGCATGACTTCATTATATTTTCAAGTGCAATCAAAAAGTGCTAAAATCATAAGATATGCTGATTTGGTGAATGGAGCTAAATTAATTGAAGAAGCCTATACTCTACGAGAGAAGTGGAAGAAATAGGCAATAAGAAGAGGAAATTTACAAGAAGTTCTAATGGTAGTAACAAGGAAGAAAAAGTGAAGAAAAGTAATAAGCCTTTTAATAGGAATTGTGGGGGAGGAAGGGTAGTATTACCATGTTGGAAGTACAATGGGGAGCATTGAACTGCGGAATTTCCTAAGTTATAAGAAACTGTTTCAAATGTGGTGAAGTTGGACAATTGGCTAAAAGTTGTTAGAATTCGAATCTTGGAGGTGTATATTGTGTTTGCGTCACACAATGGAACCCATTAATAGAAATAATAACTAAACAGAAAGGGTAAGTCAAAGGCCTATGATTTATGGAAGAGTTTATGCTCTTCAACAAGAGGAAGCTGGGGGTAATTGCATTGTTATAGATAAGTATAACTAAGAACCCTCCAAATTTTAATGTTTGAATGATGCATCAATATTAACTTATTTGTTGTAATAAATATTCAGAGTAAAAATAACATAAGTATAAATAATTTTCCTAGGATTGGTACACATAGGTAATAATTATGCTCATACTTTATTTAACACCAGAGCACATCAAAAGAATATATTGATAGAAATGGCATTCCAATAAGACTTTATCATATGAGTTGGTAGTTATAGCTCCTTCGAGTGGAGAGCAAGTTGTGTAGTGGAGATTAAAAAGAGGAAAAGTGTATATAGAAGGTCACGAGATGCTTGCTAAATTAGTTGTTTTGGATATGAAAAGTTTTGATGTAATATTAGGTATGGATTGTTTGGCTAAGTATTAGGAAAATGTGGATTATAAAGAGAAGATGATAGTATTTAAAAAGTTTGATGAAGGGGAGTTTTGTTTTAAGGGAAGTTTGAGTAAGGTAATTCCTCAACTGATTTTAGCTAGTAAGGCATGGAAGTTGTTATGATGTGTTGCTATTAGTTTCTTAGCCTCAATAGTAGATATACAGACTACAAAAGTTAAGTTAGAAGATATACCTATAGTATGTGAGCTCCTTAAAGTTTTTTCTAAAGATTTACTTAGACTACCCCTGGATAGAGAGATTAAGTTTGCTATAAATCTTACCGCACCTATTTTTAAGATCCCATACTACATGGCACTAACTGAGTTAGTAAAATTGAAGAAACAAATTCAAGAGTTGTTAGATAAAGGATTTTTTCACCCTAACATATCACCTTAGGGTGTACTAGTATTATTTGTTAAGAAATAGAATGGGAGTTTGAGGCTATGTATAGATTATTGTGAATTGAATAAAGTGATAACTAAAAACAAGTGCTAGCTTCCTTGGATTCATGATATATTTGATAAATTAAAGGAAGCAACAATGTTCTCAAAGATAGATTTATAGTTAGGGTATCATTAGTTGAAAGTTAAAGAGAAAGATATACCTAAAGACTACTTTTAGAACAAGATATGGTCATTATGAATTCTTAGTGATGCTATTTCGTTTGACAAATGCTCCTGTAATGATAGGGATCAAAGACTAATCATGCGCTCCCGAACTCGAAGGCTCGCTCAAATGGTTTGGTGAGCTATCTGAGGTAAGTTGAGTGTTGACAAGCAATGCATTCCTTAGTTCGATTTGTTGAGTTACTTTGCACTCTACACTATCTAGGAAACTGTTGAGGTAACCATCCAATGTGTCAAGCTAACCCCACGCCACACACTAGTTTGTGCATTGAATTAGAATACTACCAACCTCACTAGTTTTGAGACCAAGTTGACAACAATTAGGAGCTGATAAGTTGAGGCTAACCTAAAAATGAGTTGCCTTTAAACCAAACCTGGTTTAGTCCCAATTGTTTAAGCTACCGAATTACTGACGTTTGCCTGACTTGAGTAGGATCTACCCCTGCTTGATCAATAGTATCATTGCAGCCATAGAATGAGCAAATTACGTGCATGCTATCCTTTTTTTTTTTTTTTATATCCATACTATCCTTTCTGACAAAGGATATTCTTTTTGCACAATTATATGCTACCCTTATAAATTATTCTACTTTTTCTTAGCTGGTAGGGACCCTTTTTTGTAATTTTTTGTAATTTAGGACTTACCCTAATTGGATACTATAAATACCTGCATATTGTAATAGCTTCAAATATGAGCGAGCCCTTGTTCATCTACTTACTCTTGAGCTACTCTTATCTAACCCATTGAGCATAGACTAGTGGTAAGTGACCTTAAGCCATACTTATGTGTCATATTAAGTATGAGTCGAGCTCATATGAGGCATTGGTGCATCATATCCATTGTTAATGTACGTGAACCTTTGTTCATTGTTCGACTATCATTTACTTCTCAAGCCATCTCGTAGCTTGGACTTACCCTTTGGTTATGCTATGATATTTGGTCCGTATGTTCATCCATGAATCTGTATCATCTCGGTATCAAAGCTTGGTTACGTTCGAAGCTAGACTTTGTTATCATGTTCTCTGATTAGTTTATTACTGTTCTCGTGTATTAAAGGTTCTATTGTTAACATAGAAGTTTGGAGGTTGAGAGGTGTTCTGTGCTTTGTTTTCCCTTGTTTCCCATATGCAAAAGTAGAGTACTATTATTTGTTTATTTGCTGTATAGTTGTCATAGTAGTAGGAATGGTAATTGTTGTTCTACTATTGTCATTCATGGAATGAACTTTGAGTGGTATTTAAATAAAAAGAAAATTAGTTTTATGAGTTAACCAAAAATGTCAAATTCAAGTGCTTAGGGAACTTTGGGAAACCAAGAAAGTAATACTCCACATGGCTAAGGGCAAGAAGGAAGCTTCACACCTCAATTAGTGGGTAGTCGCTTAGATAAGCTTACTAACTTAGTAGCTAGTTTGGTGATTGTTATCCAAGAAAATAGATAACATGCTAGAAATAGCCCAACTAGAGGATGTAAGCAGTGAGAGCGAGGCAATGGTCAATTTAGCCAAGTTAATGCCCCAGCTTGACCACCTTAAGTTGAAGGAATAGGAAGGGATGCCAGATGAAGACTAGCACTTGAAGAGATTGAGGAAGAAGAGGAAGGAAACAATGAAGTAGAGGAATGCTACGAGCTTGAAGAAAGAAATGTACGAGCCCCTAGAGTTAAAGGGTTGAGGATACGTATTAAAAGTTTTTCTAGGAGTGGTGATGCTAAGGATTACCTAGATTGGGTGGATGGGATTGAAAAGCTGTTTTAATGCCATGATGTACCCGATGATGTAAAGGTTAGACTTGCAATGTTGGAGTTCACTAGTTATGTTGCCCTATGGTGGAAGAACTTGCAAGTCACTCGAAGAAGGGAAGGAAAGCAAGAACGAGAGATTATGAGTTGGGATGAAATGAAGAGGGTTATGTGGAGAAGGTTTGTATTAAGCTATTATTTATAGGATACCTTCACAAGAATGTAGGAGTTGAGGCAAGGAGGTTCAAGTGTAGATACTTATGTTAAGGAATTCTAAATGTTAATGATTTAGTATGAAGTCGTAGAGCTAGAGGGCCAAACTATATCTCGATTTATCAATGGATTAAAGTATAAGATTGGGGACGTCTTAGAAACCCTTGATATTGGAATGCTTCATAACGTAATCTGAGCCACTTAAAGGATAGAAAGGCACTAAATAGGAAGGTTCCGACCACCTATCAGTCTATCTAGCAATAGCCAATATGTTCTAAGCAAACGTATCCGATCGGAACCAAGTAAGGTCTTTAAGACCCAACCTACTCCATCTATTCGAGTAGAGGAGAAGGAACCCTTGAGGAAGATTGAGAAAGGCTAAAGTTTAGGTAGGAAGACGAATGAGATCAAGTGTTTCAAATGCCAAGGATTTAGACACATGGCCACTTAGTATCCAAACAAATGAACAATGGTGATTCAAGGTCAGGTGCTGACTATTGAGGTCGATAGTATTGATGAGGAAGTAGAGGAGCCAAAAGAAGATAGATAGACCGAACTGTTTGAGGAGAAAGTTATCTATAGTAAAGAAGGCAAATTTATGCCGGCTACTCTAGTGTTGAGGAGAACGATGAGCGTCAGTCCTTTACCTTAAGACAAACAAAGGGAAAATCTCTTCTATATCAGATGTAAGGTGAGTGAGTCTTTATGTACGCTGATTGTTGATAGTGGGAGCTGTACTAACACAGCTTCTGCCTTTATGGTCCAGTAATTGAAATTGCTAACCAAACCCTACCCAAAACCTTATAAGCTTCACTGGCTTTGTGATAAGGGAGCCTTAAAGGTGAATAAATAGGTATCTGTGCCAATCTACATTGACAAATATCGAGACAAAGTGCTTTGTGATATACTACCTATGAGTGTATCCCACATTCTACTTGGATGACCATGGATGTTTGACTGTGTATGGTATATGATGGAACGAGCAATACATGTTCTGTAAAGGATAAAGGCAGGAGGATGAAATTAAGTCCTATGATTACTAAGTAAGTAAAGGTTAAGCAGTCCCAACTTAATTGAACTCTGAAGAAAGAGGCTTTGGTAATAACCCGAGTTGAGCTGAGAAGAGAGATAGAGCTTGAAGGACTAACTTATCTACTGGAGTTAAGATCCAAAGAATTCTAGAGTTAAGATCTAAAGAGGAGGAGAAGCCTACTAAGGTAAAAACCTTGCTAGAGGAATTTGCTGACCTATTTCTAAAGGAGCTATTGAAAGCTCTAACCCCTATTTAAGGCATCAAGCATGCAATTGACTTGCAACTAAGAGCCACACTTCTAAACAAGCCTACTTATAGGCTAATCCTAAGTAGGTCGCTAAGCTATAAAAGCAAGTAGATGAGCTGATGAGGATGGGGTATGTGTGCGAGTCCCTTAGTCCTTGCGCAATGCCGACTTTGTTAGTGCCAAAGAAAGATGGGTCTTAGAGAATGTGTATATATAGCCAAGCAATAAATCAAATCACCATCAAGTATAGGTACCCCAAACCAAGACTTGATTAAATGTTAGATGAGTTGAGTGGAGCAAGAATGTTCTCCAAAATTGACCTCAAATTAGGATATCATCAGATATGAGTAGAATACCACCTTTAAGACGTGACATGGATTATATGAATGGCTTATGATGTTATTTAGATTGTCCAATGCACTGAGCACATTTATACGCTTGGTGAATCATGTACTTCGAAACTTATTAAGGAAGTTTGTTGTAGTTTATTTTGATGACATCTTGGTGTACAGTTTTGGCCTAGAGACTCATCAACAACATCTCTGAAGCATCTCTGTAAAACTTAAAGCTAAATAGCTCTACACCAATCTAAAGAAGTATGACTTTGGCCAATCTATGGTGATATTCTTGTGATTTGTTGTAAGTAGTGGTAGCATACAAGTTAACAAAGAGAAGATCAAAGCAATCATTGAATGGCCAGTATCGACCACTTCGGTTGATATGGGAAGTTTCCATGGCCTAGCATCATTCTATTGTAGACTCAGAAAGAATTTCAATAAGATTGTGGTCCTACTCTTTGAAGTCTCAAAGAAGAATGTTGAATTCAAATGGGGAGAAAACGAATAAAGGAGTTTCGAGGAAGTGAAGGATAGACTGACTGCAGCCCCTATCTTAGCTCTGCCGGGCTTTGACAAAGTGTTTGAATTAATGAGTGATGTGTCCAAACTAAGCATAGGTACCATGCTGATGCAAGAAGGTTGACTTATTACTTACATCAATAAGAAACTTCAAGGAGCTACACTCAACTATTCTATCTATAACAAAGAGTTCTACTCATTAATCCGAGCCTTAACGGTATGGTAACACTATTTGTTACCTAAAGAATTTGTAATATACATTGATCATCAATCCTTGAGATATCTAAAGAGCCAACCCAAGTTATCTCGGAGATAAGCCAAATAGGTTGAGTTCATGGAGGGATTTTCCTATGTCGTGAAATATAAGAATGGGAAGAACTACGTAGTGGTTGATGCCTTATTGAGACAACATACCCCCTTGACCGAACTGCAAACAAGGCTACTTGGTTTTTCAACAATAAAGAATTTGTATGTTGAGGATCTACACTTTGGTTCTATTTATGCTTGGCGTAAGGAAGGATGGACACTTGACTACTATTACAAGGAAGATTAATACTTGTTTTGGAAGAGAAGGCTATGTATTCTGACCTGTTCCATGAGAGAATTACTCATGCACGAAGCGCATAGAGAAGGATTGATAGGACACTTTGGCCAGTGTCGAACCCATGAGGTACTATCCTTAAGATTCTTTTAGTTGAGAATGATGGGAGATGTATAGTCTGTATTAGAAAAGTATGTGACTTACTGAAAAGTAAAGAGCCAAGCTAAGTAAGGACATTATCTACCCCTACCTATCCCAACTAAACCATTGTCTAAGCTAAGTATAGACTTCATGTTAGGATTGCTAAGGATGTCTTAAGGGAAGGACTCCATCATGGTGGTCATCGATCGATTTAGCAAGATGGCACATTTTGTGCCCTATTCCAAAACTAGTGATGCTTTGACTACCTCTTTTCTTTTCTTAAAGGAAGTAATCAAACTTCACAAGGTGCCCAAAACCATTATTTTAGATTGAAACCTAAAGTTCATGATCCACTTTTGGACGATACTATGGAGGTGAATGGGAACTAAGCTATTTTATAGCACGTCCTACCATCTATAGATTGATGGATAGACCGAGGTTATCAATAGAATCGTGGGAACTTCACTATAGGTTGGTGTTAGACGAAACATAACTTATTGGGATCTGTGTTTGCCAATCATTGAGTTCACATACAATAAGACTGCCTATAGGGTAACAAACATGTGTCAATTTAAGGTCACTTATGGATTTAACCCTAAGTTTCTGATGGACCAAGCACCCCAGCCAAGAACTAATGATGACCTGCTAGCCATAGAAAGAGTTGAGGCCATCAAAGCCATGCACCAGAAGGTTGTAGAGCAATTGAACCGAGTTACTATTAAGCTTGAGAAGTCAGGTTGAGGATAGAAGAAGAGAGAGTTTCAACCAAGCGATCTAATCTAGATACATCTCAGCAAGGAGCGATTCCTAAACTTAAGGAAGAGCAAGTTGTCTCCTAAAGCCAACGGACCATCCAAAGTGCTTGAAAAGATTAATCTTAATGCCTATAGGACTAAACTACTTGAAGGATATGGAATCTCAGACTCCTTTAACATTGCCGATCTCTAATCTTACACTCTCGAGGACTGGTAACCAGAAGCCGAGCTAGATTCGATCCCAAATCGCAAACAACCCAAAGGGAATGATAGGGATCATGGACCAATCATGCACTCCCAAACCTGAAGGCTTGCTTAGATGGTTTACCAAGTTGTCTGAGGTAAGTTGAGTACTGACGAGCAACGCATTCCCCAATTTAATATGCTAAGTTACTTTGCTCTCCATACCATCTAAGAAACTACTGAGGCAACCAATTGATGTGTTGAGTCGACCCTATCGCTACATACCAATTTGAGCATCAAATCAGGATACTACCAACCTCACTAGTACCAAGCTAAGCTGATAGCAATTAGGAGCTGATCACCCAAGGCTAACTCGAAAATGAGTTGCCCTTGAACTAACCTTAGTTTAATCCCAATTATCTTAACTACTGAACTGCCAACATCTACCTAACTTAATTAGGATCATTAGTTCCATAGAATGAGCAAATTATGCACACGCTATCCTTTTTATGACATCTGTACTTTCTAAGTGTAACACAATTACATACTTCACAATTATAGATGCTACCCCTATAAATTATTCTCCTTTCGCTTAGCTTAAGGATCTTTCTCTATAATTTTTTATAATTTAGGACTTACCCTAATTGGATACTATAAATACTTGCATATTGTAATAGCCGCAAATATGAATGGATGAATAATACATTGAATTTTACACCCTCTAAAGCTAAGTATCCCTCTGCTTACTCTTAAGCTACTCTTATCTAACCCATTGAGCATGGACTAATGGCGAGTGACCTTCAATCATACTTATTACATTCCCTAGGAATTCCAAAGGCTAGGATTAGATTAAATGCCTTAGTATTGTCAAAAGTTCTTAGAGCAATAAATTAAATCAACTTATAAGCTATCTTTAAAAGTATATAAATAACTTTCAGGCATGATAAAATTATTACACACTAAAATATTTAAAACACTTGACACTTAAATATTTTAACTTGTGTAGATTGTATGTATAACTATGTTACACTTAGATAAAAGACTTATAGCCCGTTTATGTCACTGAATGGAATGAAGGGAAAATGTAATTAAAATTCTTAAGGAATATAATAAAGGTATAATACCTATTATTTTGTTTGGTTAGATTAATAGACAACTTAACAATAGACACACAATATAATTTTAATAACTAAATTATCCTTGGTGTATGTTTTTTCTTAAGTAATTCTAAAATAATAGGTAATGATGATGGTACTTGGCTACGGGGGTAGAGGTGGTGGTAATGGTCAACAGCGGTTGCAAGTAATAATGATAGCAGTGGTTGATGGTGATGGCAATAGTAGTGATGATAGGTAATGGTGGTAGTAGTGGTAGTGGCAATGGTGGCGATAGTAGTAACGATGGTAATAGCGGCGGTCGGTGGTGGCGATAGTAGTGGTGGTGGGTGGTAGTGGCGGCAATGGCAATGGTAATGGCAATAGTGGTGATAGTCATTGTTAAATTGGTATGAGATTAGTTTTAGAAAAAATATAAAATTTTGTGAGAAATTGTGATTCTTTGATTGAATTAAGGAATCTTTATTACTTAATTTTACATAATAAGGATTCTTAAAAAATTACATTTCGAAGACAAAAAACCAAGTGAATACTATAATAAGGAATAGAGAGGGGAGGTGGGGAATGGAATTCCAATTCTTCTCAAATGAACAAGTCATTAGCATGTAGGTTGTGTCCTATAGAATCTCTTCTTTTTCACTTATGGCCAAACATTTTCTTTGTAGTACTTTTAAGAATCCTTTGTCTAAGATTTTGTTCCTTTAGTTCATTCACAACTCCAACCATATATAGGCTCCTAATAGTAAGCACTTCCTTAGTAAGTTGTCTTTAGCAACAGTGTATTCTTTTCCTTTAGCGTCTGAGCTTGTCACTTCATGCCTAGGGGAGATCCTTTTTGCTACTTAAAGATTACTCTATCTTATCACCACCTTACTTAGTTTATTTGGAATTATAGCTTCTTACACCAACGAGGAGTATCTCCTTTCTTTTTCCATTTGCAACTCCAAACAGTGGAGTGTATCCACGTGAAGTTATACTCCATCTTAGCTTGGACAAGACACTTATAGTAGCTCATAATTTGAGAGCTACTGCATTCTACACATCGTACTAGTCCAAGTTTCTGAAGCAATGGTCCGTGTCTCATTTGTTTTTTCTTTTTCTTTTTCTTTTCTTGATGAAAACAAAGTACCACACCACACTCTAGTTTCTTGAAGGTACCGAGCTCATTTCCTTTGCCTTTTTAGAACACACAAGACTAGGTGAGAATGGAAACCTTGTCATCCTTCCATTTTAGTTGGTAATAGACCATTTATAGTAGATATACTTGACTGTCTTAGCTAGGAGAATCAGCTAGAAGTTTGCTACTTCCTTGGGGGTTTTCAAACATTCCATCCGAGCTTTGTGGTGAGTAAGCCACTCTTTCATGTTAGCACACACTTCACTTCCTAAGTTGCAAACACAATATCAATAAAATTTGAAACCTTAAAAACCCCAAATCCCAACTGTGAGCACAAGGGCATAGCCTTGCTATGTGTTGAGTTCTTTGTTTCAAAGGCCTAAACTGTGTTTATTGCTATCCCTATAGCTTTACTCGAGTTCTTTGTATTGTTTAGTTAAATCCTGGTGTAGCTGGGCTTGGTTGTTGTAATCAGGGTCTGATAGTCGTACTGTTTGCCTGCAACGTTTGCTACCTTTGTTTTAGTTGTGTCCCTATATAAAAAATGTCTTGCATTTTTGTAGTCTTTGTTAAATGAAGGCCCTGTGCAAAGTTAAGTCATGTCCCTTGCCCTTCGTGCATGCGTATGCTTTGTTGTATCGGTGTGAGTCCTACATTGGTTATCTTGTAGTGTTGGGATTAGTTGCAGATCCTATTGTTTCTCGTGGCTACTGTATCAACATTTTTTTTGCCTTTGTACGTATGTGCTTAGCTAAAGTTATTAGCAACCGTTCTGTTGTAAAGCTTAATTTGAGTCAGGTTGCTGCTGTTCACTATTATATGTAATGGTGTGCATAAAGTCTAAGTAAAATTTGGTTTAGTATTGCTGCAACTTATGCTCATGTGTTGAGTATTTTTTTTTTTTTTTAATCTCCTAGTGTGTGTTTTATAGCAAGTGTGGCCTTTAGGTCGCATGTAGTAGCTTGCGAAAGGGTGCAAGCTTTAAAACTGGGCGTCATATTCCCCCTTGTTGTTGAATGTGCGTGTGTGAGTTGTGTGTGTGCCCTATTGACGTGCTGCAGTTGCTAAGCTACAGTTGTCAAATTGTTGTCATGGAGAGTCGTCTTGTTGATTGGAGTATGGTTGTTATATGTTTTTTTTCTTTTCTCGAGCCATAACTGTCTAGCAATAAGTATTGCTAGATGGGGATGTATCTGTCCTATTATTGTGTAGTGCGGTTGCTAGGCGAACCCTGTTTATCTAATGTCAAGTGTGCTGCTGTTGCTAGAAGGCCACGTATGTTATATTATGGTGCGGTTGTAATAGCTGTTTAAGCAATAGCTAGTCGAGTGTCTTTGTTGTTACTGCTATTGCTATGTCAGATTTTGTTGCCCTATAGACTATCTTTTGTACAATCTTAGGTTAGTTCCACAAAAGAGAACTAAGTATACATGACATTAGGCTTCTTAGTCTAGGCCAAGTTGCTCCATATGAACACATAGTTTAAGTTGTTCTTTCTTTTCCTTCCTAGACTATTACCAACGCCCTAAAACCTTAACTAATTTTCATCATTATGTGAAAGCTTAAAGGACCTAAACTAATAAACGCCCAAACTTAAGTAAATATAACAAAACCTTAGTAATTGCCTTAAAGCTAAGATTGAGATGAAATATAGCAAAGGCCTATAAAGAAAATATTATTCAACCACAATTAAAATTGTTAAAGAATAACTTCTTTAACAAAGAAAATGTTATATAAAAAGAATAACTTTTTATAATACTAAAAATGATATAAAAATATAACAAAGAAAGTATTATAAAGAATAACTTCTTCTTTCACTTATATTTTATTATTTAATCACAATAAAAATTCTCCTTTCTATCAGGTGATTTTGATCAAGATTACGATTTGCTTATGGATTATTACGATCCGTGATCTACTATGGTTGAGTGAGTTTCCTATGATTGCATGTCTTGTGTGTGCTTGTAACTTAATGGCATTAAATTATTAAATTAAATGGTTGATGCATGGGGGAAAATTAGGAAGATGCCTGTTTATGTTATTATATTGTATTGAGTGAAGTGAAAACGATTAATTATACATTTCATCACCCATATTGTATGCATTTACCTAAATTGTGAAGTGTCTAAAGTAATTGATTGATCAACCTACAATGAATCTAATTATATTGAACTAAAAATCACACACATTGGAACATGCATTACCATGACATATGCATATATAAATCGAGCCAACAAATCATACGGAGGTTATGAAAAGGTCTTGTAAGGGTCGTTATTATAATAAATATGAGTTATTTGTATAGTGCATTCGTATTATATCGCCTTATCTTAGCCATAGGCTTACCAATCGTTGGAGATGCCAGCCATGTGCTAAGGATTGTTGTATAGATACCTTCGTTTAAGGGTAAGCAGGGACTGTTGGGCCCTACTTACACACTACACCTAAACTTAAATCTTTTTATAAAAGTAATCATTTTTTTTCCTTGTCTCATAAGAACATGAAGTCCTCATTTATGATAAGTTCAGATGTAGTACTCAGATTTGTTGGACTGGAATTCTCCAACCTTAACCTCGGAGGGTGAGAATCTAAGTTGCATGTAGCACCTAGGCAACTACATGTATTTGCTTAGTATACCGATTTCTTATATATTCATATGTTTGTTTAAATTAATTGATAACTTGCTTGCTAACATGGCTGAGGTTTGCCATTAAGTAGTTGGCTTACCCTCTTATAGATTTTTGTTGTAGTTATCAAATAGTTTTACTGTTCACAGGAGGGGTATGCCTGAGGTAAAGACTACCAAGCCTTTAGAGACTCTTTTGGGAGGGTTCTTTTCTTTTGTTTAATGAGTTAAGAGAGCCGCTTTAGGCATGTTTTTGTTGTAGGCTCTCATATTTAGTTAGCAGTATTTATTTTTGTTTTGTCCTTTAATAGCTTATATTACAAAGGGCTTTGATTACTGGGAGATCAAAGTCCTTTGATAATATCACACTTGAATTGTATAAAGTTTTCTTTTGTTATAGTTATGAAAACGTCTACCTTAATCATATGCTTGATTTCCAATTAGCTTAATATGATTGGGAGGATGTCTTGGAAATAGTGAAGCCTAATGTATCGTGTAAAAACTACTGAACAGTAGGGGAGCCTATCCTTAGCCATCATACAGTACATGGTGACTTGCTATGGATAGGGTATCTTTTGGGGTATGACAACTTTAGCTACCATTATGGACATGATGAATAAGGTATTAAGAAATATTTAGATGAGTTCGTAGTTGTATTTATAGATGATATCTTAGTATATTCGAAGAACAAAGAGAAGCACGTTGAGCATTTAAGGATTTTACTTCGAAATCTTAAGGATAATCAATTCTATGCAAAACTTGAGAAATGTGAGTTTTGGTTAGGGCAAGTGGGATTTCTTAGTCATATTGTGTCAGGTGTTGGAATATTGGTTAACCTTGCAAAAGTGAAGTAGTAACAAAGTGGTCTAAACCCACTACAATACCCAAAATCCAATGTTTCTTAGGAATGGCCGATTATTATAGAAGGTTTTTGAGAGACTTTTTCGAGATAGTGATGTCATTAATGTAGTTGATACAAAAAGGTGTGAAGTTTGAATGAGATGACAAGTGTGAAAAGAGTTTTCAAGAACTTAAGAAGAGGTTAATGATAACCCTAACGCTAACATTACCAAATAAAATTGTAGAGTATGAGATCTACTATTATAAACCCTAGAAAATCAATAGTCTGAACCCTAATTTAAGTTCAAGTGTCCTAAACTATATAATGAGTCGATAAGGCTAGTAACACTAAAAGATTATGAAACTTAATAAATTGAATATAACACCGATAATAAAAACCCTAAAAATTGATTGAAATCCTAAATCGCGTACTGAAAATCTAAATCTGATTTATGTACAATTAACCGAAATTGAACCAAAATTTGATCGAAACCTTAAAACTATAACTTTAAGCCTATAAAATAGTTAAATATCACTTAATAGTGATATAATTATAGTCGATTGCAATTATCGACTAAATCGCGTAATCGCGTAAAATTTTTAACGAAAACATTATAACAACTTGCAAAAATTATAATTGTAACGAGTACTATTTAAATTAATAAATTTTCACAAAATTCCAAAATTAATTTATGATGATTATTTTTATGATTTTTAGGTTTAGAAAAATTACATATATTTATTTTCAATTTCTATTTTCTTCCTTTTTCTTTCTTTCTTTTTCTCTTTTCTTTCTTTTTGTCCTTATTCCTTTGCTGCCACGTCTTGGAAATCAAAAGAAAACAAAAAATTCAACAACCCACTTGATGAAATAATCAAGAGGAAAAGATAAGGAATTTGATTACTTTGTCCCATCAAATTTAATGCAACACTTATCTTATCAATTGATCTTTAATTATCTTAATTTTTTTTTTAGAAAACTACTTAAGTTCACCTCTGAAAAAGTGGGAACAAAACAGAAAAAAAGAAAAGAAAAAAAAAATCTGGAAGTTAAAAAAGTGAGAAAGAAAACCAAGAAGAAAGATTAAGAAGAAGAAAAAGGAGGAGGAGGAGGAAAAGAAGAAGAAAATCAAATATATTTAGATAAGTATGATTATTTTGGTTGTACATCTGTATATTATATGGTATATACATATATATACTAAGTATTTTTGTGGTATTTTACTAAATAATTCATTACATATACATGTACATATACATGAGTAGATAACTTAAGATATATATATGTATGTATAAATATATGTATGTAGACATGTATATATATATATATATATACTATTAGGTAAAATATACGGTATATGAGTATACATATGTGTATAAATAA
>JAMXBB010000009.1:55446962-55523936 GCA_024138015.1 Lumnitzera littorea | reverse complement strand
TTAACTTATAAGGGGCATGGCATCCTACATTTAGATAATACACTACATATACTAGGATGTAGATACCTAATAATTCAAGAAAAAGCAAGAAAAGGGACATTTGGCAAGTAACGAAATCCTTAACCAACCTAGCTAAGCTTATAAATTCAGGAAGCTATCTCCATTAACAAGTTTAGCCACATAGAAACTTTAGAAAATTCAAAATAAGGCAAGAAGAGCTTGGGAGAAAATTAGATAAAAATTAGAAGAGAATAGGCTAAAATAGAGGTTTTTAGGGTTCCTTAGTCTAAGTTCAATCTAGAAATGAACCACCACCATGGTTTCAAGAAGAAGGCAATGCTGAAGTGGGTAGATACACCCTTTACCCCCAATGGAAGTCAGAGCTTCTAGCAATAGTGGTTGGAGCTTCCTACGATGGTGGGTGTAAAAAATTGTCGTGTTTTTAAAAAATTTGTTAAAAATATCACCTAGTATCCAAAAATTATGAAACATGGTTTTCTGAAGTATTTTGCATGCAGAATTCAAATACAAAATTAGATTTCAAAATTTTGAGTGTTAATATAGGCCTCTTAAGAAAAAATTCATATTGATTGATCTTTCATTGCATTTTCAAAAACCTTAATGATGTAGTTTCAGCCTGTTTTTTTGTAAGTTCTTTAAAGGTTATATACTCATGCTATATAATTTTTTTCAAAATGTTAAAGTTATGTTTATGAGAAATTTTGATTTTTGCTAAAATAGTAGCTAGAAGCATGTTTCTCTAAGTTGTCTTGCATGAACTTAGTATAATTTTTTATAGATTGAAAGGATGATGGTTTTTAATTACATACATAATAGGTTAAGTGTGAATTTTGGAGAAAAATTGGTTACCAAGTTGGATATGGAAGTTATAAAGTCGAATTTGCATGTTTTCAACCAAAACTATATGTAATCTTACTCATATCAAGTGTTTTGCTAACTTAAAAAATTTGCATGAACGTTGAAAATGGTTTTAGGTAATATTGTATTTTATTTAAATGCATGGGCGGTGGATTGGAATTATGTTGAAGTGATTTTATAAGCAACAAAAGAAAAATGGGGGAGTCATAAAAGTAAGTTAGAAAGTTGAATGCATTGAGTTGAGATGGTCAAAAAGTGAGTCAAAAGGTTGGCTGTAATAAAGTATATATAAACTAGAGTTAGTTAGAAGGAAGTTCCGAAACTACATTGTGTATATGAAGTGACTTTTAGTACCTTCAAGTTTAACCATAAGGAAGAAAGTCAATCAAATGTTAGTCAAAAAGTATACTAGAGAAAACTTTATATCACCGAAGTGAATCAGAAACTCTATCAAAACCTTAGTTAAAAACTACCCTAGAAGAGGATTTATAATAAATAAGGATCCTAAAATCTTAAATCTATACTTAAGTTAGTTCTTATTTTAGTTTATATTTAACATGTAACTGATTAAGGTATCGTGTACCTATTGTTAGGTGAGATACGAAAGGGGGAGGAGGATCAACAATGCAACATTTAAGTGTTTAAGAGAAGTTTTCTGAGTGGCCTTGGTAAATAGATACTTATGCTTTCAAGTAAATTAGTACTAATTGAACCATGATGTGTTGTTGAACTTGGTGTTTGTGGCCATGTTAATTGTTTGATTATAAATGTTGAGTTAAGTTAATGAAGAATTAGATACTAACCTTGTAAACCTTATAAATTTTTAATCTGAACCATAAATTAGATCTAAGTGCTCTCGATAATTCCATGAGTCAATAAAGCCACATTAACTAAAAACTTCACTAAATTATAAACTTAAATTCTATATAAATGAGAAAAACCCTAATATACTGATCAAAATTCTAATCGTGTATAAAAAACCTAAACCTTATGTATGAGTAAATACAAAAGATGGAACCTAAACTTGATAAAAGTTCTCAAACTAAAACTCTAAGCTTATAAAACCTATAATTATACCTTAATAGTAATAAAGTCCTAATTAGGTACAATGATCGATAAATGAGCATAATCACATAAATCGTTAAAGAACGAATAAAGATAATTTCTAAAAACTAATAAACATAAAGTGTAACAAATGAATTGAATAAAATAACAAGATTACAAATATTATTTTATGATGATTTCTTTTTTCCTTTTTCTTTTCCCTTTTTCCTTCCTAATTTTTTTTCCCTTCTCCACATGTTTGCCTTCTTACTAGATGGTTGAGCAGCCCATGTGCTAAAAAAGAAACACTTGGTTGAGATTAATTGAAATGAGATAAGACTTAATCATTTATAATATCTTATATCTTAATCATTTGCTTTTTTTTACTTTTTACTTTTAACTTTTCTACTTTCATTCTCTTTCGTGGTTACTGTCTTCTTCTCCTTCCATGTTTTTTAGTTATCCAAATTCAACTAAACACAATTTTTTTTTTCTTAAAATCATAAACGCCTTTCCCTTTTGGTTATTTCCTTTTCTTTCAATTTTACTAAGGGAAGTAAATCAAGAAGAAGAAGAAGGAGCTTTGCCATCTTTTATTCATCAAATTACTAAAAGGAATAGGTAAGTAATATGTACATTATAATTATTTTGTAATAATCATTTATATGTATTCTTTTCTATATATGTATTTTGTGGAATTTTTATGTATTATAGAGTTATGTAATGGGTTTATATGTAAAATTAGTATTTCTTTATGATATGTGTTCATATATGTATAATTACTTAAGTATATTTATGTGAGGACATATGTTATATTTGATTATATAAGTATGTAGCATAAAAGTATTTGTGCATATTTACATATGAATATATGCGTATATAATGATATGTATATTAAGTATTTTCATCACATAAGTACATGTATGAATAGGTGGCCAAAAATATATATGTATTTATGTATGTATAAAGTACAAAAATAGTAATAAGTATAGTATATGTACAATATGGTATATGTTCGGTACATATATATATGTGTATATACAATAGTATTTTGTATTTTGTATTTTCATTATATAGATATATATATATATATAGACATGGTTGTATATGTATGTAGATGTACATATTCGTATATGATAATATATATATATATATATTATGTATTTTCAATAGATATATATATATATATGTATAAACATAGCCATATATGTATTATGTATAACATATAAAACACAAGTATAATATGTAAATATATATAGGTATTGTGTATATATGTATATAAGTATAGCATATGTAATATATTTAGGGTATATTATTTAATTACATGAGTATATATATGTATAAAAATACGTATATTAATAGTATAATATATATAGAAATATGAGTATACTTAAATAGTACATATATAATATACTATAATATTAATTTAAGAAATAAAGTAAAGTAGTATGTATGGGTATATGTGCCATGATCCATAAAGAAATATAAAATAAGTACTTTGCAAAATTTAGTAAAATATAATAATAAATATAATTATGTACATATTACATAAAAATAAATATAAGAAAAAGATTGAAAATGTAAAAATTTTTTAAAATGACACATGGGATCTTTCTATGTTGCCACGTCAGCATTTAATTAAATTCATAATTGAAAAATAATAAATTAATTAGAAAATTATTAAAGTAGTAAAAATGAATTCAATAAGTCTTAAACCTTAGAATTAGCAAAATAAGTAAATTATTGTAAAATAGACTTAAAAGTAAGAAAATTACAAAATATAAAATTTAGATTTTTATTATATCATAAATATGTTAAGAAGAACTTAAAATAATAATTTAGAATTATTTTAAGTCAAAATAATAAAATTCGTGATATTATTATTTCATAATGGAAAATGTGGGTTATAATGTCTAAAGTACATTAAAAAATGATAAAGATAGACTATAAGTTAATAAAAATTAGAGTTAAGTTGAAAAAATTATATACAATTAAAAATTTAAGATAAACTAAAAAAAATAAATAAAAGATTTAAGTTAAACTAAATTTATACTATATTTGAGTTATAGTGGGAAATTAAGTAAATAGTAATAGATATTTAATTAACTAGAAAACCTAGTTTTTTAGAATACTAGGAAGCTTTATTATCTTTTAGGTACTCGATTATTAAGAACTACAAACCTTAAAGGATTGGAAAGTAAGCATTAATCCAAGTGAGAGAGTTCTTATGATCTGCTATCTGCTTTCTATTTGTTGTTTGTATGCTGCTTGTTGGTTGCTACTAATTTTTTGTTGAATGACTGATTGCTTTGTGTGATATCATCCATATGATCACCTTCTTAAATTGGTAAATATAACTGTACAACTAAAATAATTAGTTATATTTATCTCATGTCTATGACACAATTGTTATATTGATGAAGAGTGTTAGCTTTGCAAATTTTTGGAAAATGTTTTTCTAATCTTAAATATATTTTGTATTATTTCTATGAGAGCTCTTAGTAGCTGTGAACGATATTTTTATCATTAAGGCAAACTTAGTATAGTATCTCTAATTGATTGCGAGAGGACTCACATATTTATATCCATAGGGCCTTGGATATGTTTTGATAGTGAGAAGACTTGCTTTATGTGCTTGAGAGGCCTCAGATATATTTGGTGGATGAGCTGGAGTTGGCCTCAGCTACGGTAATAGTTGAGTGTCGTTTAGAGAGGTAATGCCTCCAAGCAACCTCATGCGATTAAGGTGAGGTGCTTTGTATGGGTAAGTACGGAGGATAATTGACGTGTAGACGACATAAATTTATACCTTCCATAAGTCCAAACTCCTATAGATGTGTTGCTTGCATTCACTATGTATGCATTCATTTCACTTATAGATAGATTGCATGGCTGCTAATAATGTTTAATAACTTACTTAAAAAGTAGTAGTCAAGAATGAACTCGGTGAGTCGTGGTTTGCTTATTCCCTTATAGTTTCTTTTGTAGGTTTCTTTAAGTAGGGATTGGGGAATGTCTTGAGAGTAGAGTACAAACCGAAAATAGGTTTGATAATGTTAAAGTTGATTGAAAGATGTATAGTTGATATAGAAACAATTAATGTATAAAATATTTATATAAGATTATGTATAATATAGTATTTCTTATAAATTATTAATTGTTTAGAGTCTTATAATATCTAACTTACAAGGCTATTTTCATATCATGAAAGCAATAAAGTACCTTGTATTTTTCCCTCCGCCTTGGGCTATCTTGCAATACCTTCTACAGCTTGGCCCACAACAGTACCTTGACCAACTCTAAGTCCAATAAAATACTCCTTATAAAACTACAAGAGATATTTCAACCTATTCGATCCAATTTATCGTAATCGATTAGTTAACATGTTGGTTAACCGTATTCTGAAACATAGAAAAAAATCAATGAAAATTTTAGGTAATTCTACTAGACCTTCCTTAGGGTCATGACACATACATAAACATGCATTACATTATAATAATTCCAGTCATCACATCATATAGAGGTAGTGAGAAGACATATGGGGGTTGATATCTATATACTGGAAATTAAAGTATCTTAGTACGATGCTCGCATACAATATGACCTTACCCTAGCCCACTAGATTACTAGGTATTAGAAGCGCTAACTGCCTAGCTAACGATTGATTCACAAGCCTTCATTTAGGAGTAAGTGTAGATTACAGGGCCTACTTTCAATCATACTTAGAAATTAATTTTAAAACTAAAATTAAACAGACTGTTTTTCCTTGAATACGAATGTATAGTTTCATAGTTATATAAGTTCAATGATAATACTTGGATCTAAATGATACCATGCATTCTCAAGCCCTAGCTTTAGAGGGCGTTAAATTTAAGTTACAAATAGTATCTGATTAACTATATGTATTTGTATGGGATCTTGCTTGATCATGCATTCATATATTTATAATTAATTGTTGAATAATTTGCTTGTTTGTATGGTTGAGAGATAATTCACTAAGCTTTATAGTTTACACCCCTATAGGTTTTTGATGTAGGAAGACTTGTTTACTACTATTGGTTGAAGGAGACCCGAGGTCAATTTGGGACATTTTGAGAAATGTATGTGCAGAAGAAGAGAATTGAGTGAATATATATATTTTGGAACTCTTAATTAGATCTTCTATGACATTCTATAGTATAATATTCATTAGCTATGTAAAGTAACTTACTTTATTATTGTAGATTAATACTGTTGCTTATTTACTAATATTTTAAGACTTATGGTTTTATATTACTTACTTGTGAGATTACTATACGAAATCTTATATTATTATATATGTTATAATATTATCTTTACCTGTATAACTCTTGGGTAATTGGTTATGTAGTACTCTTGTATGTCATATAAAAGGTTATCGATAGGAAGGGAAACCAATTTACGATCTTTTGTATGGTATACAGTGACTTACCATGACCAAGCTATCCTTCAAGTCGTAACAAATCTTACTTTATAAGGTGTTCACTTAATTAAACCCAATGTTGAGGCTTTAGAGTTAAAAAAGAAAGTAAAACCAGACAAAATAAACTTAACATGTAACTTGTAAGTGTGTTACTTAGAGTTTGACTAATGCATTTCATGGCATGGCATGAAATGATCGAGTAGTCATGTTTCACTCGAAAATTTTGGTTTTTCCTAATGAAAGAACTTGGTTTATAAATTTGAATTTTCAAGCATATAGATTTGCATAGCTTAGCTTAGATTACAAGTATTTACGATTGAGGCTAACCAAAGTTCTGAATTTGAGGATAAACAAAGTTCAAAATCTTAAGATAACTAAGGTTCTTTTAAGAAAAATTAAGAATCCTAAATAGCTAAAGCTTCTTTCATGAGGTTCTTGTATAAAAACCAAGTTTCCAAAAAGAAAAGATTACTTGGTTTTATGATTGAGAAGAGTTAAGGTTCGAAATCTAAGGATTCTTAAAAACTTCTAGAATAACCTTAGATCCTAATAAGATGCATTACTTGATTTCATGACTTAGAATAACTAAATTTCCTAACATAAAGATAATTAAGACTTCTAAATAGCCAAAACTTCTTTCAAGAATAATGAAGGTTTCTATTGAATAACCTAAATTCCTAAATAGAAGAATTACTTAGTTCACAATTAAGGATAGCTAAAGTTCCTAATCAAAGGATTTTTTAGAACTTGTGAAATAGCCTTAGATCACAAAAAGATGGATTACTTGATTTTAGAATTGAGGATAACCAAAGTTCTTAATTAAAGAATAACTAAGACTCTTAAATAGTCAAAACTTCTTTTAAGAATAACTAAGGTTCATATGAAACAAATTAAGTTCCTAAAAGAAAGGATTACTTGGTCTTACAATTGAGAATGGCTAAGGTCTATAATCTAAAGATTCTTAAGAACTTGTAGAATAACCTTAGTTACCAATAAGATGAATTACTTGATTTCACAACTTAAAATAATCAAAGTTCCTAACCTAAGGATAACTAAGACTCTTAAATAGTTATAAGTTCTTTTAAGAATAACAAAGGTTCATGTTGCATAACCTAAGTTCTTGAATAGAAGGACTACTCAGTTTCACGATTAAGGATAGCCAAAGTTCCTAAACTAAGGATTTTTAGGAAATTGCAGAATAACAATAGTTTTAAGTAAGATGGATTACTTGATTTCACGATTTAGAACAACTAAAGTTACTAATCTAAGGATAACTAAGATTCATTAATAGCCAAAGCTTCATTCAAGAATAACTAAAGTTCTTATCGAATAACCTTAAATAGAAGGATTACTTAGTCAATTGATGATAGCTAAAGTTCCTAATGTCAGGATTCTTAGGTACTTATGGTATAACCTTATTTCAAAATAAGGATTACTTAATGTCATGATTGAAGATAACTAAAGTTCTTAACTTAAGGATAATTGAGACTTCTAAATAGCCAATGCTTCTATGAAGAATAGCTAAGGTTCATGTGGAATAACTTAAGTTCCCAAACTGAAGGATTACTTGGTTTCATAATTGAAGATAACCAAAACTTCTAACCTAATGATTCCTTAGAACTTGTCAAATAAACATAGGTTACAAAAAGATAGATTACCTTATTTCACAATTAAAAATAACCAAAGCTCATAATCTAAAGGTAACTATGACTCCTAAATAACCAAAGCTTCTTTCAAGAATAGCTAAGGTTCTTGTGGAACAAACTAAGTTCCTAAAAAGAAGAATTACTTGATTTCACAATTAAGAGAATAGCTAAGGAACCTAAGTTCCTAAAAAGAAGAATTACTTGATTTCACAATTAAGAGAATAGCTAAGGTCTATAAATAAGTATTCCTTAGAACTTATGGACTAACCTTAGTTCCCAATAAGTAGATTACTTAATTTTACAATTTAAAATAGACAAAGTTCTTAATCTAAGAATAATTAAGACTCCTAAATAGCTAAAGATTCTTTCAATAATAGTGAAGGTTCATGTCAAATAACCTAAGTTCCTAAATAAAAGGATTACTTGGTTTTACAATTGAGGATAGCAAAAGTTCCTAATATAAGGATTCATAGGAACTTGTAGAATAACCATAGGTCTAAATAACATAGATTACTTAATTTTACAATTGAAGATAACCAAATTTTATAAGCTAAGGATAACTAAGAGACTCCTAAATAGCCATAGCTTCCTTAAAGAATAACTATGGTTCTTATTGAATAACATTAGTTCTTAAATAGAAGGATTATATGGTTTTGCGATTAAGGACAGCCAAAGTTCCTAATCTATAGATTCTTAGAGACTTGTAGATTAACCATAGTTCCAAATACTTGATTTCTCAATTAAGGATAACCAAAGTTTCAAATTTAAGGATAACTAAGACTCATTGTAGATGTGGGGATCTAGTTGCAATGGTCATATGCATGTAACATGAGTCTTGCACTACATGTAGCCTTAGCGGAGCGACATAAAATGTTTGGTAAGGGATGAAATAGAGAAGAAGAAGCAAGGAGGAGGAGTATTTAGTCTCAAGGAGTTCAAATGCACTAGTGACAAGTGGAAGAGCTATCAGCATGAACACTACTATTTAAGGTGAGAAGTGGTATGTTCTTCACTTTGACTTTTATTGATCTTCTGTGATAGTAGTGTAATAGCATAATGCCTTTTCTTTGAATTGCTAAATTGCATTAAATGAGGACGGGCTTTAGAATATTTATAAAGTTAAGCCATCAATAACGTCTATTGGATCACAATGATAATAGACAACTTAAATGAGTCCTTTTGTTAATGGGTTCTTCTATAGGCTCATGTTGAGACGAAGCCTATAGGGAGCCTCTCTATGTGCATTAGATTTCTTAAGAAAGGTTAAAAGTGAATGAGCGGATCCAACTATCCTTACTCTAAGCATGCCATACCACATCTCCTTAAGTCATTCCAAATTCATGAACTTGACTCTTTAACCTTATTGTAAACTTGACAAGTTTAGCTTTTTGAGTATAGAGTTCACTCGAGTATTGTAGGTAATTTCCTTAAGGCAATAAAGTATAGATAAATTTAAAACTGATTAAAATTTCAAATTTCAAACCTAAAACAAATATGAAGATCCTAAAATCTTGATCGAAACCTTAATAGCATACTGAAGCCCTATGTACATGTAAATACAAAAGATTGAACCTAAACATAATAAAAACCCTAAAACTAAAAACCCTAAGTTTATAAAATGTATAAAATTACCCCAATAGTAATAAAATTCTAATTGATTACGATTATTGGTTAATACGTGTAATCGTATGAAATCGATGGCGAACAAACAAAGATAACTCCTAAATACTCATAAATGTAAAGAGTAATAATTTGATTATCAAAATTAATAAAAGTATGAATATTATTTTGTGATTATTTATAATTCCATATTTCCATAGATATGTGCTAATTTTGAGTCGAGTTAATTATTTTGATTTAATTTAACTATATATTTCATGTTTATGTACTAAATAATATACATTAATTCTATATTCTATTTCTTCCCATAATTACATTATAAATTATTTCAAATACCATGTAAATGTTAATTATAGTTTAGAAAAAGCCAACTTAATATTTTATGATTTTTCTTTTCCTTTTTCCTTTTTCTTTTTTTTTTCCTTTTCCTTTCCTTTCTTTTTTCTTTTCCCTCTCTACTTTTTCTTTTACAATTCTCGGCTACCAAGTATTGTAAAGATTATTCCATGTGATTAATTTAAGAGATGACATCATGGTAAGCTTATCTTATAAAAAAAGTTTACAAGATAAATCAAAGTCAAACCCTTTTCATTTTTCCTTTTCCTCACGTTTGCAAAGTAACTCCCTAAAAAGCCACTTTTTCTAACTCTTTTTCTTTTTCACTTTCCATCACAAACCACTTTTTATGTTCTTTTAGCTTTGGCTGATGTGAATTTGCTTCCAAACTTCTCCATTTGCTTATTATTTCTATCTCTTTTATATCACTATCTAGCATCCATAATTTATAGCATTTTGACTCCATCTTCATCACTGTTTTTTGTTTTTATCAACTCTTAAGAAAGAGAGGAGGGCCTCTTGATTCACCAAGTATTAAGACAAAGGAGTAATGGAATTAGTGTTTATTTTGTAATTTATTTGTTATGTAATATCAAATTACGTATATATTTTGTTATATATGTATTTTATAGAATTTCATGTATTATAGGAGCATGTAGTTCATATATATATTACTATTTTTGTAATGGAATTACATGTCAATGTATTGAATTATATGTAAAAGTTGATATTTTTATGTATGTGTTCATATATGAATATGCCTAATTATATATATAACTATATGTACATATTGTTATGATCAATTATGTAAACATATGGTACATATCAATATATATATATAGATATGTGTATATAATATGTATACATACATATGGTACTTGGTATATTTAAGTTATTATACATATATGTAAAGTATAGTAGGAGTTGTATAAATAAATATGTATAAATAGAGTAAGAAAACATAAGTACAAAAGTATATATATAAGTATAAATAAACGTATAGTATAAAAATAAGTATATGTACAAATCTAAATAATACATATATATGTACATTAAAATACTAATTCCCTAAAATAAGATAATCATACATATATACATGTATACATATGGGTTGTAACTTTGAGGAGAAATATATCGCTAATTTCCAAAATTTAATAAATTATAATAATAGATATATAAGTATAAGTATTAATTAATATTTCAAAATTGGAAAAATATAAAAATTAAAAGAGTTTAGAAATTAACACATAGGCCAATAAGAAGCTGCTATATCAACACTCTTATTTATTTAATTAAATTCATAAGTTATGAAAGTAATAAGAAAATAATAATAATTAATTAAATAGAAAATTATAAATATAACAAAAAGTGATTTAAATAAGAATTTAACCTTAAAATAGTGAAGTAAATAAATAATTATAAAATATAATAAAAAATATAAGATCTAGAAATTAATTAAATCATAAATTAATAAGGAAAATTTTAAAATAATAATTGAAAAATGGTTGGGCTAAAATAATAAAACTCTTGATATTTCAACTCATGATGAAAAATGTGGGTTATAATATCCAAAACAAATTTCGTTATGCGAAAGTACATTAAAAAATATTGAAAATCAATTATAAGTTTATAAAAATCGAAGTTAAGACGAAAAAGGTTATACTCGATTTAAAATTTAGGAAAAACTAAGATATATAAGTAAATTGATTAAGTTATTTGAGTGATATGGTTCTATAAATAATTAAATAAGATAAAACCATAACCAAATAAAGAAATATCCAAACACGATTATTTACAAGTGCACACTTATAATTTCCTATGAAGGGAAATCAATAAACACATACTATAAAATATGGATAAGACATAATTAAAAGATATGAAATTTCTCAAAATGTCACAGTGTTATAAATACACATGTATTTAAAAGTTAGAGCATTTCGAAGAAGAAATGCTTTCTTATGTAATAATGATATATGCTAATACAAAATAGTAATGATGATGATGATAATAATAATAATAATAAGATTGAATCATACACTTTTAGGAAATAAATTGAATATAAGTATATATACACACATAATGTAACCTTAAAATAATACTACAATATGACAAAGCTAAAGCTTTTAGTTATTTAAATATATGATTTCAATATTTCCACTTAGCTCTATTACTTTATCTAACTTATCTCAGCATATTACTATTTATCCTACTATATGTGAAATTATAATATAGCAATATACTAATATAGAACTTATGAAAAGTGAGAAAAATCCAAACTCGTATAGTATGTACTAAGTTGTAAGTTATTACTTATATGATAAAATAATATTTCCTAATCATCACAATAAATAAGTTAAACCATGTGAAATAACATTAAAAATTTTAATCAAACTTTATTACTACTATAAGAATGTAAAAATAAAAGGTAAAAAGAAAAAGCTATACGTGATTTGACAATTAAACTGAAACAAGAATTCTAAGGTAGATAATAAGCTAGTTAGACCATTTAGCATCATGTCTAGATATTCATTAAGTTTCTTTTATTTCTATTTATCCAGAAATATTGATTAGAAGGGTAAGTTCTCTATTGATTACTAGAATTTATATTGACTTTGGTCAAGTAAGTACTCTCGATAATTTTATAATTGTTTTATGCTTATAGTTAGTGTACCTAAATTTTATATATTAATAAATTGATGCTTAGGGTTCGAAAATATGCATGTGATTGAATACCATTTGCATATTGTGCAAAATGTGGTTAAATATGATAATTGAATGATTGATTGTATGATTGCTCTTTGCATAATTTGAATGGGTTATTGATATTAGTTGATCACCTAATAAATTGACTTAATTATATTTGACTTGTCTTAAATTAAATGGTTTATGCATAAGCATAAACATTGCATTTATTGTTCCAACCATCACCTCATATAGATGGTAATGAAGGACATTGTAAGAATAAGATTCTCACATGATTTGATTAGTATAGTATAAGAGCATTGTTACAACAAGACCCTACTCCTGACTCATGGGTTTACTTCATGCCAAAAATGGTATCCGTAGGTGGGTGGTTGGGGGTCGAGTCTCTAGACTACTACTTAGGGTGTAAGTGTGGATTGCAGGAGCTATCTCACTACTAGACCTAGAAATTTATGTACCACTATATTTTGGAAATAGAAAGATATTTTGTGAAATATGAAATTTCTATATATGTTTAAAAACCTAGGTGCTAAAACCTAGTTGTGATTGGTGTTGACGAATCTCTAACCCTTATTTCGGACGGTGTTAAATCCGATATTGTGTATAGCACTAGTCAACTAGATATATTGTTTGGCATACTATGTAAACCTTACGAATTTAGCTATTTAGGAGTAAAATTGGACTTTAGTACTATAGATAATCTCATAAGTCGATAAGGCTAAGTAAGATAATTTTTTTTTATTAAATTATGAAATTGAATACAACTATACATAATAAAAATCCTAAAAATTCGATCAAAACTTAAATCGTATACGAAAACTCTAAATCCTATGCATTCATAAATACCCAAAATTAAACTTAAACTTGATAAAAAATCAAAAACTATAAACCAAACTTTGTAAAGTGAATAATCATACCCTAAAAGTACTAAAAACCTAATAAAATATAATTATCGACCATTATACGTAATTACGTAAAATTGTTAACGAATGCAATGAGATAACTCTTAAATATTATAAATATAGTAAGTAACAATTGAATTTAATAAAATTTATAAGACTATGAATATTATTTCCCAATTATTATTAATTCTCTAAGTTTACATTTGGAAACATTAACCTAACACATTTAATTCTCCTTTTTCCTTCTTTTCTTTTCTCTTTTTCCTTCCTCTCACTTCCTTTACTTTTTCTTCTCCTTCCACATTAATCTTCCAAAATCATGTTCGGTTGGTAGCATGTGATTTTCTTCTTGTCCACATGTCTTCATAAAGAGAGCAAAACCAAAAGAATTAGATAAACCAATTGTCCCATCAATTAATTGTCCACCTTATCTTCTTTTTCTTTCTTTTCTATATTTTTTTTTTTCTCTTGGATAGCTACAATTTCTAGTGCATTTGACTTGTTTCATTTTTTTTTAAAATCAAAATCAAACTCAAACTAACATAAACACACATTTCCCTCCTTCATTCCACTGAAAACTCTCTCTCTCTTTTTTCCTCTTCTATTGACTTTTTCTCTCAATTTTCTTCTTGTTTCTCAACAATTATAAGAAGAAGGAGAAAAGCACTTGGATCAACAATATTTCAAGACACCAAAAGGAGTAACCAAGTAGTACTCTAATATATTTATCTTGTTAATTTATATGTACTTTTGTTATATATGTATATTTTGTAGAAATACATGTATTTAGGAAATATGTAATATAGTTAATTTTGTAATTCTTTCGTTTGTATTAAAGTTGTTTGTACATGTAATGATTCATTATATAAAAAGTTTGTATTTCTTATATATATTTATGTTCATATATGTATATAAATACTTAGGTATATACTCATATGTACATATATGTTATAATTGAACATGTAAGTGTAAGGTTTAAAGAGATATATGTATATATATATATATATATATATATAATATATATATTATTTATTTTCATTATATATATATATGTATATGTAGTCAGTTATATATATATGTATAGCATTTGAGTATATCTAGGTTTATATTATTAAATTACCTAAGTATATATGTATCAATAAGTTGACGAAAATTAATTATATAAGTATATGTATGCATATAAAATACGTATATTGATAGCATATGATGTATAAGTACGTGGGTATACTTAAATAATATATCTGTAATATATTGTAATACGAATTTATTAAATAAAGTAATATAAAACATACATATATGTATGCCATGAGTTTGAGAAAAAGATTAAGGTTAATGTATAAAATTTAATAAAATATAATAATAGATATATATATATATATATATTAAGTAAAGTTATAAAATAGGAAAAATTGAAAAATAAGAAAAATTTGTAAAAATGACACTTGGAGCAATTATAAGCTACACGTCATCATTCTAGATTTTTAATTAAAATTCATAATTATTAAGAAGTATTTAACCTTAAAAATAGAAAAATAAGTAAATTGTTACAAAATAGACTTACAAATAAGAAAATTTAAAAAAATATAAAATCTAGATATTTATTAAACCATGAAGATATAGGAAAAGCTTAAAATAAAAAATTATAACTATTTAAGTCAAAATAATAAAATTCGTAATATTTTTAGACCATAATAAAAAGTGTAGGTCATAATGTCCAAAATGGACTCCACTATGTAAAAGTCTGAAAATGATAAAAATTGATTATAGAATTAAAATGAAAAAAATTATACGTAATTGAAAATTTAAAATAAACCAAGAAAAATAAGTAAAAAATTTAAATTAAACTATATTTATATTATATTTGGGTTCTAGTGGGAAACTAAGTAAATCATGATAGATATTTTGTTACTTGATAAACCTAGTTTTTTAAGAATACTTATAGATTTATTTATCTTTTAGAAACCCAATTATCAAGTTCTATAAATTCCAAAAGATTGAAGAGTGAGCATTAACCTAGGTGAAGGAGTTCTTATGATATGCTATCTACTTTCTATTTATTATTTATATGTTGCTTATTGGTTGATATTAATTGTTTGTTGAATGATTAATTGTTTTGTGTGCTATCATTCATGTTATCCTTTTCTTAAATTGGTAAATGTAACTATTCAACTAAAATAATTGGTTATATCTATCACATGTCTGTGATCCATTTGGTATATTGAAGGAGAGTGCTAGCTTTGCTAATTTTTGAGAAAAGTATTTTTGGAAAGTGTTTTCTAATCTTAAATACATTTTTTTTTTATGATTTCTATTAGGTCTCGTATTTCCTGTGAATGATATTTTTATTATTAAGGCAAAGCTAACATAATATCTTTAATTGATTGCGAGAGGACTCGCATATTTGTACCTGTAGGGCCTTGGATATATTT
This sequence comes from Lumnitzera littorea, assembly GCA_024138015.1. Classification (NCBI taxonomy): domain Eukaryota; kingdom Viridiplantae; phylum Streptophyta; class Magnoliopsida; order Myrtales; family Combretaceae; genus Lumnitzera; species Lumnitzera littorea. The sequence continues at coordinate 55,507,936 of JAMXBB010000009.1, read as the reverse complement.
TGATAGTGAGAGGACTCGCTTTGTGTGCCCGATAGGGCCTTAGATATGTTCAATGGATAGCCTTAGTTGGGGTCTACATATATTGATTGCTGTTTCTTGGATAGGGTAATAGTCGAGTGTCATTTGAAGGGACGGTATCTATCGGCAGCCTCATGTGATTAAGGTGAGGTGCTCCATGTGGGTAAGTACGGAGGAAACTCAACATATAGACGACATAAATTTACACCTTTCATAGTTCTAGACTCCTATGGATGTATTGCTTGCATTTATTGCGTATGCATTCATTTTGCTTATAGATTGATTACATAGGTAATAATAATGTTTGATAACTTGCTTGAAAGGTAGTAGTGAGGAATGAATTCTCTAAGCCGTAGTTTGCTTGTTCTTCTATAGTTTCTTTTATAGGTTCCTTTAAACAAAGATTGGGGAAAATTTTAAGAGTAGAGTACAAACTAGAAATAGGTTTGATAATGTTAAAGTTTATTGAAATGTGTATAGTTGATACATAATCCATTTATGTGGAAAATACTTATATAATAGGATTATGTATAATATAGTCTTTTTGTAAATTATTAAGTTTTTTTACCTTATCTTAGTATTTAGTAGTAGATACCGATTCTTTGCGGCTTTGATGGACTATGGAATATTGGATATCTATAGTTATTTATATTTTATAGCAAGTTAATTAATTAAAAATTGAAAACCTTAATGATTAATTATTTAGAATCCTATAATCTTTGACTTGCAAGGCAGTTTTTGTATCATGGGTGTACATATGATATAAAAATTCTAAATAATCTTACTATGCCTCTCTTAGGGTCATGGCAAACTGTTTGTTCATGTATTCATATGGTTGTTAATAAATTGTTTGATAACTTGTTTGCCAATATAGTAGGAGGAATATCTCACTAAGCTCATGTAGCTTACTCCCCAATAGTTTTTCTTTGCAGGTTGATATATAACTAGGCATAGGTTAAGAGCTAAGCATCGAGTACTACTGTTGAGATGTCTTAGAAGGTAGAATATGAAGATAGATTGTATAGTTGATTTGAAACATTACATGTAATTATTATTCTTACACTTAGATTTTATGATTTTGGTGAGCTTAAATTTTAGTTCTTTACTACCTAATATTATCATTTGGTAGGGGCTACCAATTCTCTACGGTTTTGAGAAACTATAAAATATTGAATATCCATAGTTATTTGTATATTACAATAAGTTAATAAATTAAAACTCAAAGACTCTAGTGATTAATAAATTAGAATCTTGTAATCTCTAACTTGCAAGATGACTTTCATATCATAGGTACACATGTGATATGAAAATTTTAAGTAATCCTATTAGGTCTTCCTTAAGATCATAATACCTATCACTTTAACCTAAAGAGTTAAACCCATTAATGAAATTAAAGCCCATAAATCATTTTAGCCATCTACATTTTGCCCCCTAACCAAATTCTTTTGAATAAAGTTGCATAAGGTTGGGCATTGAGAGTATTCTTTAAGATAGCGCTAATGGAGTAGCAATACATTGCAACTACATATGCTCATATAATTGAAATTTTTATTTTATTAATGGATCATAGCATATGAGCCTAGCACTAGTATTGCAAATTCATCTATTACATATTTCAATGTGCAAATTTACAACATTATCTAATTACATATTCTACCTTAGGCTTATTAGGGTGGCATTGCCCCAATGATAGTATATTAAATAAATTTGTAATACTATACCAGCTTCCTTCATGTTTGATGTGCTTAGGTCAATGTTTATGAGAATGTATCCATAAGATGTTCATCAGTACACAAGCTTGAGATCTTCTATCTTAACAAACTTTAAAAATCTTATCTAATCTCACTTGAAGTCTATACCTTAAATTTGAAGCTATATATATATATATATATATATATATTTCCTTTATTTTCTTCTTCTCCTTTTGTTTTTTAGAAAAAGAAAAACATATTAAATTCTTTTCTTCCCATATCATCATGTTTGATCTATTTTTTCTTTCAAATCTTTTGTTTTTTTTTTCTTTTCTTCATAAACCATTCTCAAATCATTTTTAAATAGTAAATATCATAAAAAATATCTCTTTAAATCCCAACATATCTAATGAAATATCATCAATAGCTCATAAAGTTATCAAACACCAATTAGAAAATATTCTTTTTTTTTTCCTTTTATCTTTACCTCCTTATTCTATAAATTTTGTAAGCCTCCTAATACCTAGGGACTTCATGAACATAGCATGAATGTGTATCATGAGTTGGGTGGGTTGTGATTGTCGCATTCTGCCATTATCACTTTTTGACTTGTCTTTGATTTTTGCACACTTTTAGTAAGAAACTCAAAGATTAAGTAAGTGCCTACAACTGCATTCAACCATTTTGGAGCTTAGTGACTAAACAAGTGTGCACAACTGGATTCAGCTGTTGTGGAACTCAGTGACTAGGCAAGCATGCACAATCGCATTCAACCATTGTCACACTTAATGTCATGAACTAAGGACGGCCTAATCGTGGCAGACGCCGTATACTGTACAAAGAACCCCTGATTGGTTACCCTTCCAATCAAGAACTCTTCACACAATATACAAGGCTTTACAACCACTAGTTTCCAAAGAACATCCAGACTTATATGATATCATTACACATACATATTTATATAAAATTTAAGTTACAAAGCTTATATTACACAACATTTAAGTATGTCTAAGTCTAAAATAATAAGATAAAGAAAAGTACATAGGAAGAGTCTATATAAACTTTTCTCTCTCAATACACATAACAGCTCGCTCTTGCCCAAGTTCCTAAGCTAACCTGCGGCATTCCTCGTCCTGTCTCTACGAACAGGCTATCCTGCAACAAAAGTCTAAAGGGGTGTAAGCCTAAGCTTAGTGAGTAAAACCCTTAACCACACCACAAGCAAGTTATAAGTACATTATATTCAAACATATGAATGAATGATCAACTAGTATGCCAAACAATACGTATAATTAACTAGTTCATATACGTAACTCAGATTTAATGCCCTCCGAAGTCAGGGTTGGAGTTTACACGGCACCAATCAGATCTGGGTATTATACTAGAACTTACTTTACTACGGAATTCCACATTCCGTACTTATATCAAATAATTCTTTTATTTTCAGAAAAACCCAAGTTCTAGTATAATTGTGAGTGGGCCCCCGCAGTCCACACTCACCCCTAAACGGAGGCCTCTAGGCTCGACCTTTAGCTAGGCGGTTGGCGCCTCCAACGCCTAGTGTTCCCGCGGGCCAGGGTAAGGTCATTTTGTACGAGTGCACTGTACAGAATCAAATAAATGAATAATATCAACCCCCGAATGGCCTCTCTTTACCTCCGTGTGATGTGACGGCCGGAATAGTATCCATGCTATGCATGTTAATGCATGTCTCAATTTCATTTTATAGGCCGAGTATGATTAGGTTCAAATTATGCTATGACCATCCAATTGTGCACACAATTATTTTCTATACTACCATGCAACAAACATAGCATTATCAATACTTAAGATAAGTTCACAATTCAAATCATACCAACATACATAGGCATTTTCCCAAACCCCACACAATAGTCAATTAACAATAGTATTTAAGTCCACTATCTACAATCACAAAACAAGCATGGAATCACTGGGTAAATACTCACTCGGCCATGGTGATTCGTCCTAATCGTAGTAATCGATTGGGAGGTCCTCGTTCACCTAAGGGTCACCTAATCATTATGTGATAACAACACTAATAAGTATTTGAATTAACTAATAATTCTAAACATTTAATTACCTAATTCTACTTAGACTACTATTAACTTTTACCCGATAAGACTTTAATTTCAATCGTATATAACTTTTTCGTTTTATTTCTGATATTTACGAATTTATAGTTGTTTTTATCGTTTTCGGACGTATATTCACACAGTAATGTCTGTTCTGGATGTTAAGACCCCTATTTTACATTATGAACTAAATTTATAGAAATTTTTAGTTATAATACTTAAGTATTCTTATTACTTATATTTGTATTCTTTATTCCTTAAATTCTTATAATTTAGGGATTTACTTTGCTATTACTATTTCATGTACTAAATTAGGTATAATCTAAATTAGAAGGTATATTAGAATTTTCTAATTTAAGTATCTAATTACCTACACTTTTCTTATTTTCTAAACCTATGCTTACGTCATCGCTTATATCATCTTTTCTTTTTGTCATTGCTTATGTCATCACTTGCTTATGTAATGGCTTATGTCATCACTCACCTCATCATTTGATTACATAAGCATTACCTTATGCTTATGTCATATGTACATGTCTTATGTACATTTGTCCCTTACTTATACTTATGTACATATGTCTTATACATACATATACTTATACCGTATTTATACATGTATTCCTACTCATATACCTATACGGTTGGATACGTATTTTCATACTAAAAATTCGTATGCCAAATTTTTCCTTAAGAAAATCCTCTCAATTTCATCCTTTTGTAGTTCTATGTATGTATTTAGTATAGTATATATATATATAGTTAGATATGGTCTTAAATTAGGTTATGTACATGATACATACTTATGTATAAAGGTTCATATACTTGTATTCCTTTGGTATTTCTTTATGTACACATATCTAAGAGTACGTACACATGTATTTCTTCCATTTCCTTCATGATTCTTCACTTTCTACACTTAAAGATGGAAACTTTGTTTCCTCTTTGTCAAGACATCACTAAACACCTAACTACTCATTTAATCTACCTAATTTACTAACTAATGAATAACATAAAGTAACATAAAATAACTTAAAGACATACCTTTAATTTTGTTCAAGTTTATGGAGACAAAAGAAAAGGAATGAAAGTGAAAGAGGGGAGGGAAAGCTCACGGCATGAAAGGGAGGTTTTGTTTTTGTTTCTTTTGTTTTGTTTTCAATTATGGAAGACAACAAATGGTGGGACCTAAAGAAGATAATTGTGGACCGCAACAACTAAGAGAAAGTGAAAAGAAAAATCAAAAGGAAAAGAAAAGAAAACCATCATTAAGTAACTAAGATATTTTCCTTATCTCTTAAGACTTTTGACTTTTCAAAATGTTGACTTGGTCAACCCTTTGACTTTGGTCAACATGCGTTACCTTAGTCAACATTCCTTAAGTATGTGTAATTTTGTGCACATAATGTAGTAATTAAAGGAGATTAGAGGAAAAATGAAGGAAATGAGGGGAAATGAGATATTTGATGAATTGATTAGTAAACATTGTTGATGAGATCTTACTTTAGGTCTTTATAGCCTATATATCTCATTTGATAAACTACTTTGAATAACAAATGCAAAAAGTACCAATTTAAGTGTTAAGGTTCACTACATATAACCTAATCTTCAACTATTACCCTAACTCTAAGTGAAACTATCTTAATCACTTACTTAAGAAGGAAATATAATCTATGACTCATTATCTTAATTTCTAATGGATTACTTAAGGATTCAAATCATATAAACATGAATGAGAGTCATCTCTAACCTTTTACTAGTGAATTGGACAAAAGATGAGTATTATATTATCAATTAGGGTTTTAGGGTATATCATGTTGGATTAGTGCACATATATCTTTAAGATAATCATTTTTAAGGTTTCGATCACTTTTGAATAAAATCTTTAGCATTTAGAAACATTTAGGGTAGAAAAATTCTTTACGCGATTGAGTAATTCTTTTAGGGTTTTCACTTTCATTAGCCTTGTCGACTCTTAAATTGTCTAACATAGTCGAGTCTATTACAAAAGCTAGGTTGATAATTTTAGGAGTTTACACTTAACTTGTTGTCATATCAAGTACTTATTCACTTGTAACTTGCTTATTGTACCACCATCGTAACATCATTCACTGATTGTACCCTATACTTCTCGTACTCCTTCTTTTTCTTCTTTTTTTTTATAATTTTTTTTACTTTCTTCTTTATCTTAGGTGATACAAACCAGTAATGGCAATGCAAAAGGAGAAATTGAAAGTTGTGCTAAAGTAATTCCTTCAAAAATTTGTTTAGACTGGGCTCTATAAGATAAAGCTATGTGGGTCTAACTTTACCTCTTGCATTCATATATTATTATTGCTTTTGCTATTGGTTCTATCTTTGGTTGGCTTTCCTCTTTTTTTTTTTTTTTATTTTGTTTCACTCTTTTAGTAGGATACATAAGCACATTTGCTCACAAACCAAAATATGAACATCACGTTCTTTGACAATAGTGCTAACTCATAGTAATGTCATGGGAGTTAAGATCTCTTAGGTTTTTTTCTTTCTTTTTTATTTTTTTAATGCATTAATATGTATTCTCCAATGTATAGGTTGCTTCAAGAATTACTACTATGACTGACAAGGGGCTAATAATTAGATCATGGACATGATGAACTTTGTTGGCTTCAATTCACTAGGTGATTAATAGTTGCTATTGATGTTGGACAAATCATTCATACGGGGGCAGATTCTTCAATTATTATTGTTGTTATTAAAATAGGGAAAATCCCTTTTTTTTCTTCCTTTTAGCTGATTACTTCATTGTGACATTATCATGTACATGCATCTATTACTCCCATGCTTTAGCTTTTCATACTTCATTCTCATCAAGTAAACTATCCTAATTTAATTTCCATAGTAGAGTGTGTGGTATATTTCAATTGATATTGTTAATTTCCCCCAATAGAGTATGTATGCTTTATCCTTTCTTTTTTACCTTAGATGTATTGGTGCTATTGTTATCCTTGTGTACTCAACCCGTAATTAATTTTTCATATCATTCAGGCATTGATCTTGGTAGTAAAACTCCATATTTACTTGACGTTCCATGTGTCTCATATAATATATATATATATATATATATGAGGCTCTTAAAACTTAAACAACAGTGGTAGCGGTGGTCTTCAATCTTTGGTCCTCTTGAACATCTACAACTTTGTCACAAGCTAGTGATATTGGTATTTATTTATTTTTATCTAACTCCCATTCGCTCCTTATTTTCCCCTAGGTGGTGGTGATAGTATCTTTGCTATTGTACACTACTTTTAAGTGTAATGGTGTCTACCTTCAAATGTCCATACTATGATAATTAATAAATCTACTATCTTGAGAAAAGGTAGGGAGTTGTGAAGTAATTGATCCCATGATGCTTGTTGCTAAATAAAGAGGCTTGATAATTCAAATAGGAATTTAGGATGATTCCTCGTGATAAATGATTAGATGTGACCATTGCGAAAGACTTCTTTTTTAAAGACATAGAGAAGTGTGACCTCTATGTACACCCTCTCATTAATGGGGTTTTATACATCATAGAGCAAAAACCTCAATTGGAATACAAAAGTAGGGGGAAGGAGCTTTTTATCTCAGTTGTTAGCCGATAGCAAAGGGATGGATTGATAACTCTTGATGCACCTACTCCCTTATCCCATACTTAGAGATCAACTTTTGTGTTGAAGTCCTTACTGCTATGCCTTTAAGGAGTGCACTATCTCAACTTCAATGCAACATGTCATTTACTTAAGAGCAATTAGGCTAGTTAGCTAACGGTATTTGTGCTCTTACAATTGACCACTTGTAAGTAATAGCCTCTAACTCATGTGATTCATTGTAGTCTTCATGGATACCCGATTGTAACTTTGCTCTTTTGCATTGCAACATGGTGTAATCAAATATGTGACACCAAATAAAGATGAAATGTGTTATCAAACTTCATATCCACTTCTTTATACTTGTTGCACTTTTATGAATATGCCTAGTCATCATGTACATAAGAATGATGACTCTTGCTTAGCAGTAACATGCTAGAAGATGGCATAGTATGATTACTTCAAATGCCATGTGACATATGTTAAGTAGCCTTATCTGGCAAAGAGCTCCCATATTTATTTCCTTCAATTTAAGCTACAAGTGTACAATGCATAAGTAGTATGTGGTGGGGCAACGCGCATAGCATGTCAATGTATGTAAAGAGGTGCTACATGTACCATAATGATACGTACAGGGAGGCATCATTTCCATTTAGGTTGAGAAGTTATTTCATCTTATGCTTTAAGAGACCAAGCAAGTATTGTTTTTTGTTTAAAAGCACCATGTGCTTAAAAGCAGTAGAGGTGGACGTCATCAAGGAGAGGCCTCTAGGCTTAAGGAACGTATGGTTAGGTGTCAGGTATTACTTGACTTTAAGGATGTGAATAGGGCATGGCATGGGCTTAAGGCATTACCTAAACTTAAGCATGAAAAGCAAGATGTTAAGGCATCACTTAGGCTTAAGGCATGACAATTAGGATGCTAGGGCATGGCATAGGCTTAAGGCATGATAGCCAATATGCTAAGGCAAGGCTTGGGCTTAAGGCATGACAATCGAGATGTTAAGGCACGGCATGCTCTTAAGGGATGATATTCGATATATCAGGGCATTGCTTGGGCCTTAGAGTTATCTTATATTAGTCAAGGCGGTATTTCGTACTACTTGGCAACTTAATGTGACTTCTTAAACTATTACCTTGGATTGAAGCACAAAAGGTTATGACATTGCGACGATGCTTATACTTAATGTGTAGGAGCTAAGTTGCTAGAACATTACCAGTAAGCTAAGATGTCAAGGTATTGCCTAGTCTTAAAAGCGGGGAAACATAAGATGCTAAGACATTGCCTAGGCTTAAAAGCATTTAGGTTTAATGAAAATAGACACAAAGATTGGTTAAAATATGAAAGTTTCATTATCAAATAGCAAAAATTGCTTTCATTTATAGAAGAAGTGATAAGGGCTACACTTATGTCAAAAACCTAATAAGTTACTAATTGCTATCAAAAGACTTATATACCAACACTCCAAGTATCATAGGCTGAAAGTGGATTATTGCAAACATCATTATCATTGATGATGAGTTCTCTATTTTGAATCTTATCATCGAATATTCACTTTAAACTTCGACCATCCTTAGTGGAGTGGTCTACCATTCTATGAAATTGATAGTACTTGGGGTCTCTTTTGTTGTATGCTATAGGTTAGTGTTTTAATTTGGGTAACTTGATGTCTTCATTTTGTAACCAATGTTTAAGAATGGCATGTGCCTTTCTCATTAGGCATAAGAATGGAGGAACTCTTACTGCACTTCTCTATGCGTCATTCTTAGGCTTTTTGCCACTTCATGAGCTTCACCTCAAGCTAAGGAGCTAGACACTGTCCATTTGTTAAGTTTATCTAACTTGCCTCATTGTCTAGTTAGGGAGTTATTAGTCCTTCGTGCATGCTCCACAAGCGTAACCAAGGAATATAGAGAGAGGTTTTCTAAATATACTACATATTCAAAGAACATCCCTTCGATGCAAATCTTCACTAACTCTTTCTCATCACAAATGTCTTAAATGTGTAAGGAACGCTCTTTGAAATGCTCGATATATTCCATTAAGCCTTCTTTGGGCTTATGTTGAATTCACACATGTCGGTTAAAGTGACCTTTTCTTTGGTGGAAAAAAATTTCTTCAAGAATATCTTACACATGTTCTCCTTTGAATTGATTGATGGAAGAGGAAGAATGATATACTAAGTATAAGCCTTCTCCATAAGAGACTTTGATAATTCCTTCTATTTCAAATCATCGTCCAGCTTGTAAGTAGTTAGACTCTCAATAAACTTCATCAAGTGCTCCTTGGCATTTCCTTTCTTTCCGTTGAATAGTGAAAACTTAGGACTTACATAGTCCTTAGGATATGGTTTGTCAATAATATATTGATTGTATAGGAGTTTGAGATTAAACACTCATACAGTTGACTTCAACTATATCACCTTCATTAATACATTTAAGTCTTCCTTAATCATGATTGAACCTCTTAGAGTGGATGTGGTAGCTTCAACTTATGTAGCCAAGGTAAGATTGAGGCAACTAACAGACTTACCTTATATAGTAAATGGGATAGCATGTGAGGATGAGGAGCCTCTAAGTTGGACCCCCATATCTCTTTCCTTATGCATTGGGTTTTGTATAGGTGTAAGGTCTAGTGTAGGTGTTTGCTCATCACTTCTACTAGTGGCATCCTCAATAATAGTAAGTGGATTGGATGGCTATATTACCTAGTTAGTATGTTACTACAGAGCATTAGCGAGATTTAAGAGAACCTTACCCTTTTGTGTTGTAACTATAGTAGCTAGGCTTGGTGCATATTGAGCAAACATTGTCGTGAATTGATTCAACGCTTGAGTAACCTCTCAAAGATCGTGCATCATATGACCATTACTAGGTGCATCTTCTTGTGTATTGTTGCCTTGATTGGTTTCTTTTGGTGGCGACAAGGTTCACTCTGTAAATTCATGATTCTGATGTTAATCTTAAGTAATGCTATAAATAGGGTTAGCTATCTTCTTCCAACTAGGTGCAATTGTCAAGTTGTCAACATCCTTTATCCTTAGTAGAGTTGTTAAAATGTAGATGTGGGGATTCGATTATAGTAGTTACGTATGTGTAGTGTAAGTCTTATGCTACACATGGCCTTAAAGGTATGATGTATAATAATACGTGATGGATGACATAGATAAGAAGAAGTAGAGAGGAAGAGTAGGCAGTCTTAAGGAGCTCAAATGAACCAGTGACAAGTAGAGAAGCTATAGAGCATTAACCTTAAAATTCAAGGTGAGAGGTGGTGTATTCTTCACTTCAACCTTTGTTGATCTTGTATGATGGTAGTATGATAGCATGATGTTGTTTCATAAAATAGATAAATTGTATCAAATGAAGAGGAGCTCTAATATATTTATAGAGTTAAGCCATTGACGACGTCTATCAGATCACGGTGACAATTAACAATCGGTATGAGTCCTTTTGTTAATGGAATCTTCAATGGGCTCCTATTGAATCCAAGCTTATATTAAGCCTCTCTATATGCATAAGCTTCCCAAAGAAAGGTTAAGAAAGGATAAGTTGATCTAATGGTCTTTATTTTAAGCATGCTAAATCTCCCTAATTCATCATAAATACATGAACTTAAGTCTTTAGGCCCTATCACTTTAAGCCAAAGAGTTAAGCTTCAAACGTTAATGAACTTAAAGCCCATAAAACATTTTATCCTTCTACACTTATAAATAGTTAAATCTCTATTAAGCATAGCTAAAGTTCATGTGGAAAAACTTAAGTTCCAAAACAGAAGGATTACTCAATTTCAAGATTAAGGATAACCAAAGTTCCTAATCTAAAGATACTTAGGAAGTTGTAGAGTAACCTTAGTTTCAAAGATGATGGATTACTTGATAACAAAATGGAGAATATCCAAAGATCCAAATCTAACAACAACTAGGCTCCTAAATAGCCAAAACTTCTTTCAAGAATAACTAAGGTTCTTGTAGAACAAATTAAGTTCCTAAAAAGAAGGATTACATGGTTATATGATTAAGAATAGCTGAGGTCCATAATTGAAGTATTCTTAAGAACATTTAGAAAAACCTTATTTCATGATAAGATGGATGACTTGATTTCATGATTTAGAACAACCAAATTTACTAACCTAAGGAAAACTAAGACTTTTAAATAGCTAAAGCTTCTTTTAAGAATGACAAAAGTTTTTGTTGAATGAGTTAAGTTCCTAAAGAGAAGGATTACTTAGTCTAATGATAAAGGACATACAAGAGTCCTAATCTAAGGATTCTTAGAACTTGTGGAATAACTTCATATCATAAAAAGATGGATTAATAGATTTCATGAATGAGGATAACCAAAGTTCTTAATCTAAGGATAACTAAGACTTCTAAATAGTTGAAGCATCTTTCAAGAATAACTAAGGTTCTTATCAAATATACTAAGTTCCTAAATAGTAGGATTACTAGGTTTGAAGATTGAAGATAGCTAATATTCCAAATTTAAGGATTCTTACGAACTTTTGGAATAACCTTAGTTCCCAATAAGACGGATTACTTGATTTCATGACTAGAGGTAACCAATGTTCTTAACCAAAGGATAACTAGGACTGTTAAAGAGCCAATGCTTCAATCAATAATAATTAAGCTTTATGTGGAATAACTTAAGATCCTAAATAGAAGGATTATTTAGCTTCATGATTGAGGAAAGCCAAAGCTCATAATCTAAGGATCCCATGGAACTTGCTGAATAACCTTAGGTCATAAAAGATGAATTACTCAATATCACGATTGAGTATAGCCAAAGCTCCTAATCTAAAGATAACTTAGGCTCCTAAATAGCTAAAGTTTCTTTCAAGAATAACTAAGGTTTTTATGGAACAAACTAAGTTCATGAAAAGAAGGATTACTTCATTTTACAATTGAGAATAAGCAAGGTCCGTAATATGAGGATTCCAAAGAACTTCTAGAATAACTTTAGTTCTTAATAAGATGGATTACTAGATTTCATGATTGTGGATAACCATTGTACCTATCCTAAGGATAACTAAGACTCCTAAATAGCTAAACTTCTATCAAGAATAGCTAAGGTTCATGTGGAATAACTTAAGATCTTAAACAAAAAGATTACTTAGCTTTACGATTGAGGAAAGCCAAAGCTCCTAATCTAAGGGTTCATTAGAACTTGTAGAATAACCTTAGGTCACAAAAAGATGAATTATTTGATCTTCCAATTGAATATAACCAAAGCTCTTAATATAAGGATAACTAAGACTCTCGAATAGCCAAAGCTTTTTTCAAGAATAACTAAGGTTCTTGTAGAACAAATTAAGTTGCTAAAAGTAAAGATTACTTAGTTTCACAATTGAGAGTAGGTAAAGTCCGTAATATGAGGATTCTCAAGAAATTCTAGAATAACCTTAGTTCCCAATAATGTAGATCACTTGATTTCACAATTTAGAATAACCAATGTTTCTAATCTAAGGGTAATAAAATAGCCAAAGCATCTTTCAAGAATAACTATAGTTCTTATAGAACAAACTAAGTTCCTAAAGAGAAGGAATACTTGGTTACATGATTGAGAACAGCCAATGTTCTCAATTTAAGAATTCTTAAGAGCTTCTAGAATAACCTTAGTTCCTAATAAGATGGATTACTCGATATCATGGCTAGGGATAACCAATATTCTCAATCAAAGGTTAATTAAGACTCTTAAATAGCCAATACCTTTATCAAAAATAGCTAAGGTTCATGTGGAATAACTTAAGCTCCAATTACTCGGCTTTACGATTAAGGAAAGCTAAGCTCTTAGTCTAAGGGTTTCTTGGAACTTGTTGAATATCCTTAGGTCATAAAAAGATGAATTACTTGATCTCCCAATTGAGTATAACTAAAATTCCCAATTTAAGGATAACTAAGATTCTTGAATAGTTAAAGCTTCTTTTAAGAATAAATGAGGTTTTTGTGGAACAAACAAAGTTCCTAAAAAGAAGAATTATTTAGTTTTACAATTGAGAATAGGGAAAGTCTGTAGTCTAAGGACTCATAAGAACTTTTGGAATAACCTTAGTTCCCAATAAGGTGGACCACTTGATTTCATAGTTTATAATGACTAAAGTTCCTAACCTAAGGATAACTAGACTATAACCAAAGATTCTTTCAAGAATAATGAAGGTTCATGTTAAAAAACTTAAGTTCCTAAATAGAAAGATTACTTAGTTTTACAATTGAAGATAGCTAATGTTCATATCTAAAGATTCATAGGAACTTCTAGAGTAACCATAGTACCCAATAAGATGGATTACTTGATTTCATGGCTAGGGATAAACAATGTTCTTAACCTAAGGATAACTAAGACTGCTAAATAGCCAAAGCTTCTATCAATAATAGCTAAGGTTCATGTGAAATAACATAAGCTCCTAAACAAAAGGATTACTTGGTTTCATGATTGAAGATAGCCAATATTCCTAATCTAAGGATTTTGGAGAACTTTTGGAATAACCCTAGTTCCCAATATGGTGGATCACTTGATTTTATGACTTAGAATATCCAAAGTTCCAAACCTAAGGATAACTAGGACTCCTAAATAGCCAAACATTTTTTCAAGAATAATGAAGTTCCATGTTGAATAACTTAAGTTCCTAAATAGTAAGATTACTTAGTTTTATGATTGAGGGTAGCTAAAGTTTCTAATCTAAGGAATCTTAGGAACTTGTAGAATAACCATAGTTCTAAATAAGATGGATTACTCAATTTCACGATTGAGGATAACCAAATTTGCTAATAAAAGTATAATTGAGACTCATTAAGAGACAAAGCTTCTTTTAAGAATGACTAAGGTTTTTATCAAATAAACAAAGTTCTTAAATAGAAGGATTACTTGGTTTCATGATTAAGGATAACCAATGTTTCTAATATAAGGATTCTTAAGATTTTTTGAAAAACCTTAGTTCCCAAATAATGGATTACTAGATTTCATGAATGGAGGTAACCAATGTTTGCAATCTATGGATAACTAAGACTCTAAAATAGCTAAGGTTCATGGGGAATAACTTAAGCTCCCAAATAGAGGGATTACTTAGCTTTACGACTAAGGAAAGCTAAAGCTCTTAATCTAAGGGTTCCTTGGAACTTGTTAAATAACCTTTGGTCATAAAAAGATGAATTACTTGATCTCATGATTGTGTATAACCAAAGCTCCTAATTTAAGGATAACTAAAACTCCCAAATAGCCAAAGTTTCTTTCAAGAATAACTAAGGTTCTTGAGAAACAATCTAAATTTTTAAAAAGAAAGATTACTTGGTTTTATGATTGAAAATAGGCAAGGTCCATAATCTAAGGATTCTTAATAACTTCTGGAAAACCATAGTTCCTAATAAGGTACATCACTTGATTTCATGATTGAGGATGACTAAAGTTCCTAATCTAAGGATAACTAAGACTTCTTAAGAGCTAAATCATCTTTTAAGAATTACTAAGGTTTCTATCAAATAAACTAAGTTCCTAAATAGAAGGATTACTTGGTTTCATGATTGAGGATCACCAATGTTCTTAATCTAAGGATTCTTAAGAACTTTTGGAATATCCTTAGCTCTCAATAAAATAGATTACTTGATTTCATGACTAGTGATAACTAATGTTTCTAACCTAAGGATAACTAAGACGCCTAAATAGCTAATGCTTATATCAATAATAGCTAAAGTTCATGTGGAATACCTTCAGCTCCTAAGCAAAATGATTACTTAACTTCATAATTAAGGAAAGCCAAAGGTCTTAATCTAAGGGTTCCTAAGAACTTATCGAATAACCTTTGGTTATAAAAAGATGAATTACTTGATCTCACGACTGAGTATAACCAAAGCTTTTAATGTAATGATAACTAAGACTCCTGAATAGCTAAATTTTCTTTCAAGAATAACTAAGGTTGTCATGGAACAAACAAATTTCCTAAAAAGAAGGATTTCTTGGTTTTACAATTAAGAATTAACAAGGTCTGTAATCTAAGGATTTTCAAGAACTTTTGGAATAACCATAGTTCCCAATAAGATAGATCACTTGATTTTACGATTGAAGATAACCAAATATCTTAATCTAAGGATAACTAAAACTCTTAAATAGCTAGAGATTTTTTCAAGAATAATGAAGGTTCTCATCAAGTAACCTTAGTTCTTAGATGAAAGGATTACATGGTTTTGCGAGTAAGGATCGCTAAAGTTCCTAATTTAAAGATTCTTAAGAACCTATAGAATAACTATAGTTCTAAATAAGATGGATTACTTCATTTCACGATTGAGGATAACAAAGACTCTTACATAGTCAAAGATTCTTTCAAGAATAACAAAGTTTCATGTCAAATAACCTAAATTGCAAAATAGATGGATCACTTGGCTTCACAATTATAGATAGCTAAAGTTCCTAATAGAATGATTCTTAGGAACTTATAGAGTAATTATAGTTCTAAATAAGGACTACTTGACTTCAAGATTAAAGGTAACCAAATTTCATAATCTATGGATAATTAAGACTCCTAAATTGCTGAGCTTCTTTCAAGAATAACTAAGGTTTTCGTTGATTAAGCTTATTTCCTAAGAAAAAGGATTACATGGTGTTGCTATTGAGGATAGTCAAAGCTCCTAATTAAAGGATTGCTTCAAAATTATTGAATAACCTTAGGTCACAAATATGGATGGATTACTTTGTTTAACGATTGAAGACAACCAAAGCTCCTAATCTGAGGTTAACTAAGACACCTTAATAGCCAAAACTTCTTTAAATAATAACAAAGGTTCACATTGAATAACCTTAGTTCCTATATAAAAGGATTACATGGTTTTGCAATTGAGGATAGCCTAAGTACCTAATCTAAGGATTATTAGGGACTTGCAAAATAACCATAGTTCTAAATAAGTTGGATTACTTGATTTTACAATTAAGGACAACTAAAGTTCCTAACTTGAAGATAATTAAAGTTTCCAAACTAAGGATAACTAAAACTAAAAAATAACCAAAACTTCTATCAAGAGTTGCTACAATTCATGTATTATAACTTAAGTTCCTAAACAAATATATTAATTGGTTTCATGATTGAGGATAGCCAAAGCTCCTAGTCAAATGATTTCTTAGAACTTGTCGAATAACCTTAGGTCATAAAAAGATGAATTACTTTATTTCAATATTGATGTTAACCAAAGCTCTTAGTCTAAGGATGATTAAGACTCTTAAATAGTCAAAGCTTCTTTCAATAATAACTAAGGTTCTTGTCAAACAAATTAAGTTCTTAAATAGGATTACTTGGTTTCATAATTGAGGATAGACAAGGTTCGTAATATAAGAATTCTTAAGACTTCTTAAATAGCCTTAGTTCTCAATAAGATAGATTACTCAATTTAGAATAACCAACATTCCTAACCCATGGGTAATTAAGAGTCCTGAATAACAAAAGATTGTTTCAAGAATAGTGAATGTACATGTCGAATAACCTAAGTTTCTAAATAGAAAGATTACATGGTTTCATAATTGAGGATAGCTAAAGATCTTGATGTAAGGATTCTTAGGAACTTGCAGAATAACTATAGTTGTAAACAAGATGGATTACTTTATTTCATGATTGAGGATAATCGAATTTCCTAATCTAAGGATAATTGAGACTCCTAAATACCCTAAGCTTCTTTCAAGAATAATTAAGGCTCTTGTCGATTAACCTTATTTCCTAAATAAAAGGATTATATGGTTTTGCGATTTAGGTTGCCAAAGTTTCTAATTTAAGGATTATCAAGAACTTACAAAATAACTATAGTTCCAAATAAGATGAATTACTTCATTTCACGATTAAGGATAACTAAAGTACCTAACCTAAGGATAACTAAGACTCATAAATAGCCATAACTTCTATAAAAAATAGTTAAGGTTCATGTGGAATAACTTAAGTTCTTAATAAGAAGGATCAATTGGTTTAATGATTGACGATAGCTAAAGCTCTTAATTTAAGGATTTCATGGAACTTGTCGAATAACCTTAGGTAAAAAAAAGATAGATAATTTCATTTGATGATTGAGGATAACCGAAACTCCTCATAGCCATGGTTCGTAATATAAGTATTCTTAAGAACTTCAAGAATAACCTTAATTCCCAATTAGATATATTACTTGATTTCATGATTTGGAATAACTAAAGTTCTTAACCTAAGGATAATTAAGACTCCAAAATAGATAAAGATTCTTTCTAGAATAACAAAGGTTGATATTGAATAACTTAAGTTCCTAATAGAAGGATTCCTTAGTCTTATGATTAAGGATAACCAATGTTCCTCATCTAGGGATTCTTAGGAACTTGCGAAATAACCATAGTTTCAAATAAGATGGATACTTGATTTCATGACTAGAGATAACTAAAGTTCCTAACTTGAAAATAACTAAGACTCATAAATAGTTAAAGCTTCTATTAAGAGTAGCTAAGGTTTATGTGAAATAAGTTAAGTTCTTAAACAGAAAAATTACTTAGTTTCATAATTGAGGATATGTCATGACCCGAGGAGGCTAGTTGTAACAGTTATCGTATACCGTACAAAGGATTGTAGATTGAATTCCCTTACAATCGACGACCCTTTATATGATACATAAGGCTAAGGCTACAGCTATAACTAACAACCAAGAGTTGCGCAAGCATAAGTAATATCATTTTATGATAACAATAATAAAATATAGAAACATAACACATAATCTATTTATATAAGAATTTACACATATAAAGTCTTTAGAACTTTTAACTCAAACTAATATCAATTTATCACATATTCAAATCTATAATCTAGATAAACAGTCACGTGAGCACTCCGAACATGTCCTGCTCCCACATCGACCCCCTGATAAACCACTAACCTCGGGCATATAACAGCTTGACTCTACGAATAACTCTGCCTACGAAAGAAGACTCTAAGGGTATAAGCTAACTAGCTTAGTGAGATAATCCCCTCAACTATACAGTAATTAAATTCAATCAAATGAATGCATGTCAATCAGTATGCCAAACAAATACATGTAGATAATTAGGTACTACACTCAGATTTAATGCCCTCTGAAGTCAGGGTTAGAGATACATCAACATAGTCAGATCCGAGTATCATACTAGAACTTATCTCATAACGAAACTCTGTGTTTCGTTTTTAAAATGTAATGGTATATCCATTATCAGTTTTATTAAAAACGAGTTTTACATATAATTGTGAGTAGGTTCATGCAGCCCTCACTCATCCCTAAACAAAGGCCTTTGGACTCGACCCTTAGTTAGGCTGTTGAAGCCTCCATCGCCTAGTAATCTTGTGGGCTAGGATAAGGTCATATCGCACGTGTGCACTGTACGAAATTTATAACAATCAATAATCAATCTACCTATGGCCTCTCGCTACCTCCGTATAATGTAATTATAGAAATTAGTTATGCAATGTATGATTATGCGTGTTTCAAGTTAACTTTTTCTACTTGAGTAAAATTAGGTCTTATTATTCAATGATCATTCAAAGTCACAAACAATCAATTCCTTGTGAATCTATTATGTAACAATCAATACATTATTGTAATTTAAAGTAAATTCACCATTAACAACTAATTATCATACACAAGCATAACCCAACCCCATACAACAATACATTATTGATCATAACTTGTATTCACTAAGTACAAACACAAACAAGTATGGAATCATTAGAAAAACTCACTCAGCCATAGATGACTCAGGGGTCGTAATAATTTAGTGGCAACTTAGAGTCAATGTCAAGATCACTTGAGAATAATAAAAATTTGTAAGTTTAGGAATTTAAAGCTAAACTAATATCGTAATTTGTAAGGTTTACTTCACTTAGTTATGCGAAATTATCAATTCGAGCTTTTTATCAAATCGCGTACAACTTTTTCGTTTTAGCTTAGATTGTTATGAATTTATAGTCCATTTTTATCGTTTCCGAGTGTATTTTCTTATTGTAAGATCCATTTTGGATGTTATGATTCGCAGTTTGAATTATGATATTAAAATATCATAAAATTTGTTATTTTAATTTAAAAATTTATAAAATATTAATTTTATCTTTTTCTTAATATATTTATGATTTAATAATTATTTAAATCATATAATTAATAATTTTATTATTTTAAGCATATTTTACTTTAGTTACTCATTTTTGCTTATTTTTGAGATTTTAGACTTTTTATTATTATTATTATTATTATTATTATTATTGTTATTTTTATTATTTATTATTTTCTTATTATTCATTTGTATTTTACAATATACATATATATATATATATGTACTTATACTATATTTGATTAATTTTATAATTTACTTTAATTAGTAATTCCTAATTTACGGTAATATATATATATATATATATATATATACCTACTCCTTACATATTTATGAATTTATTTTACTTAGTAAATATTATTATATGATATATACTACTTAATATTCGATATACTACATATATACTATATGTTATGCATATATTTACGCCATATGTAGATATATATATATGTATACATAAAATATAGCTTACATGTATATATGAATATATAACTACAAAATACTTGTATATACTATACGAATACATATTCTTATATATATATATATATGAGAAAATAAAGCTTGTATACATATATACATACATAATAATTTTCACGTGTATAACTATATATACATATCTATATTTATTATGTAAAAATAGTAAATACTTGATATATCCTTATGTACACATACATATATTCATGTATTCTTATTTATACATATATTTATACTCATATGCCGTATATTTTACCTAATAGTATATATATATATATATATACATGTCTACATACATATCTTTATACATACATATATATATATATCTTAAGTTATCTATTTATGCACACATACATGTATATGTAATCAAATATTCAATAAAATACAACACAAATACTTAGTATATACATGTACATACCATATAATATATATATATACTACTAAAATAATTATACTTAACTAATTATATTAAATTTTCTTCTTCTTTTCTTCCTCCTTCTTTTTCTTCTTATTCTTCTCCTTGTTCTTCTCGGTTTTCTTTTGGTTTATTTTTACTTTGCTTTTCTTTTCTTTTGTTTTTCCCACTTTGTAATTTCGATTTGATCTTTCTAGGATTTGGGGTGTAAAATGCTTCTGATTTTTGAAGCAAATAATATATATATAAAAGAAAGAGAATCTTATTCTCTTCATTTAGGTATGAATTAGGATTAGATAGTTACATTATTACTTTGTCCTTTCCCCTTTAAATTTGTGACACATGTACATTTAATTTATGCACATGGGCTATTGAATTTTTTTTTAGCTGAAATTCACATGTAAGATAAGGAAAATAGAAGAGAAGATGAAAAGAAAGAAAAGAGAAAAAGGAAGAAAATAGAAATTAAAAATAAATATATGTAATTTTTCTAAACCTAAAAGTCATAAAAATAATCATCATAAATTAATTTTGGAATTTTATAAAAATTTATCAATTTAATTGGTATTCGTTACAATTATAATTTTTACAAGTTATTGTAACGATTTCATTAAAAATTTTATGCGATTACACGATTTAGTCGATAATTGTAATTAACTATAATTATATCACTATTGAGTGATATTTAACTATTTTATAAGCTTAAAGTTATAATTTTAGGGTTTTGATCAAATTCGGGTTCAATTTTGGTTAATGGTGTATAAATCAGATTTAGGGTTTTAGTTCGCGATTTAGGGTTTCGATCAATTTCTAGGGTTTTTATTATCGGTGTTATATTCGATTTATTAAGTTTCATAATCTTTTTTTTTTTGTTATTAGCCTTATCGACTCATTACATAGTTTAGGACACTCGAATTTAAATTAGGGTTTAGACTATCAATTTTCTAGGGTTTACAGGATAGCCAAAGCTCCTAATCTAAGGATTTCTTAGGACTTAATGAAGGATCAAATGTCATAAAAAGATGTATTACTTGATTTGATGATTGATGATAACCAAAGCTACTAATATAAGAATAATTAGGACTCTTAAGTAGCTAAAGCTTCTTTCAACAATAACAAACGTTCTCACTGAATAGCCTTAGTTCTAAATAAGAGGATTACTCACTTTCGCAATTGATGATTGCCAAAATACCTAATTTAAGGATTCTTTAGAACTTACGAATAGCCATAGTTCTAATTAGGTTGGATTACTTGATTTCACAATTGAGTATAACAAAAGTTCTTAACCTAAGGATAACTAAGACTCATAAATAACCAAAACTTCTATCAAGAATAGCTAAGGTTCATGTAGAATAACTTAAGTTCCTAAACAAAAGTATTACTTGATTTTATGATTGAGGATAGCCAAAACTCCTAATATAAGAATTTCTTAGATTACTTGCTTTCACAATTGAAGATAGCTAAGGTCCTTATGTAAAGATTCTTAACAACTTTTAGAATAACCATAGTACCCCATAAGATGGATTACTTGATTTCAAATTTAGAATAACCAACGCTACTAACCTAAGGATAATTGAGACTTCGAAGTAACAAAAGATTCTTTTAAGAATAACGAAGATTCATGTTAAATAACCTAATTTTCTAAATAGAAAGATTACTTGATTTTACAATTAAAGATAGCTAAAGATCTTAATATAAGGATTCTTAAGAACTTATGAAATAACTATAGTGCTAAATAAGATAGATTACTTAATTTCATGATTGAGGATAACCAAATTTTTTAATTTAAGGATAATTAAGACTTCTAAATAGCCATAGCTTCTTTCAAGAATAGCCAAGGTTCTTGTCGAATAATCTTGGTTCCTAAATAAGGGGATTACATAGTTTATTGATTAAGAATAGAGAAATTTCATAATATAAGGATTTTGAGGAAACTGTTGAATAACCATAGATCCAAATCAGATAGATTACTTAATTTCACAATTGAACATAACTAAAGTTCTTAACCAAAGGATAACTAAAACCCACAAATAGACAAAAACTTCTATCAAGAATAGGTAAGGTTCATGTGGAATTATTTAAGTTTTGAAATAGAAGGATTACTTGGTTTCTCGATTAAGGATGGCCAAAACTCCTAACTAATGATTTATGGGAACTTGTCAAATAATCTTTGGTCATAAAAAATGGATCACTTTATTTGTTGATTGAGTATAACCAAAGGTCCTAATGTAAGGATAACTATGATTCCTAAATAGTCAAAGCATCTTTCAATAATAATTAAGGTTCTTCATTTACAAACTAAGTTCCTAAATAGAAGGATTACTTGTTTTCACAATTAAAGAAAGCTAAGGCCTATAATATAAGGATTCTTAAGAACTTTTGGAATAATCTTAGTTCCCAATAAGATGGATTACTTGATTTTATGATTTAAAATAACTAAAGTTCTTAACCTAAAGATAACTATAACTCTAAATAGCTAAGGATTCTTTTGAGAATAACGAAGGTTCATGTTGAATAATCTAAGTTCTTGTATAAAAGGATTACTTGGTTTTACAATTGAGTATTGCCAAAGTTCCTAATCTAATAATTATTAGGAACTTACAAAATGACTATAATTCCAAATAGGATGAATTGCTTGATTTCGTGATTAAGGATAACAAAAGTTCCTAACATAAGGATAGCAAAGACTCATAAATAGCTAAGACTTCTATCAAGAAAAGCTAAGGTTAACTTAAGTTCCTAAATAGTTGGATTACTTATTTTAACAATTGAGGATAGCTAAAGCTCCCAATCTGGTGATTTCTTAGGACTAGTTGAATAACCTTAAGTCATGAAAAGATGGATTACTTGATTTGAAGACTAAGGATAACTAAAGCTCCTAATCTAAGGATAACTAAGACCCCTAATTAGCTAAAGATACTTTCAAGAATAACTAAGGTTGTTGCTAAATAAACTAAGTTCCTAAATAGAAGAATTACTTAGTTTCACAATATAGCTAAGGTCAATAATATAAGGATTCATAAAAACTTCAAGAATAACCTTTGTTCCCAATTAGATGAATTACTTAATTTCATGATACCAAAGCTCCTAACGTAAAGATAACTAAGACTCCTAAATAGCTTAAGATTTTTATAAGAATAATGAAGGTTCATCTTGAATAACCTAAGTTCTTAAAGAGAAGGATCACTTGGTTTTATGATTAAAGATAGCTAAAGTTCATAATTTAAGGATTCTTTAGAACTTACTGAACAACCTTAGGTCATAAAAAGATAGATTACTTGATTTCACAATTAAGGATAACCAAATTTCCTAACCTAAGGATAATTAATACTCATTCTTTCAAGAGTAACTAAGGTTCTCCTCAAATAACCATGGTTCCTAAATAAAAGATTACATGGTTTAGTGATTAAAGATAGATAAAGTTCCTAATCTAAGGATTCTTAGGAACTTTTGGAATAGACATAGTTCCAAATTAGATCGATTACATGATTTCACGATTGAGGATAACTAAAGTTCCTAGCCTAAGGATAATTAGGACCTATAAATTGCCAAAATTTTTATCAAGAATAACTAAGGTTCATATGGAATAACTTAAGTTCCTAAACAAAAAGTGTTATTGTTCAATAATGGTGTAGAACTTTGGTCCTACAAAAGGAAGAAAGAAAGGTCAAAGGACGGACTGAGGCTAGTCTGATATAGCTACTCCAATGCTTAAGTAAATGTTTAGATAAGGAAATAGATAAGTAAGAGATCTAAGAGTTTAAGAGTATGGAGAGTCCTTATAGTACTTTCACCTCCTTATTTACAGGTGTTTGCCAGATAAATGTTATGACAAAAAGCCATTGGTTGTGGACTATATAGTAGCTTCTCAATTAAGCACATGCCTAAAAACTTGGAGCAATAGCCAATTATGTAATGAAGTTGGAAAGAACCACAACTATTTGTGCCACTTTTTAAATTCAATGTAATTATGTGGGCAAGTCGAGCTTTTCACCCATTAGATTGGCTTGGCCCAATTTAGTAATTTGTCTTAGTAAGCTGATTCAAAGGACTCAATCAAAGTAGAATAAATTGGCAACCAAGGTGCCTAAGAAATTCGAGTATGAAATTCTATAGTTGTCATTTGCCCTTCGACTTCCATAATCAAGAGCTTGACTGTAGGAGTAGATTGTAAAAGTGTTATCCACTTTACTTAATCAGTAGGCAAGACACTTGAGCCCATGCTTACCGTTGATTATGAAATATTTTTTGAGTTGTATTGTCGAACTTATTGTTCGACATCCTCTTATTTATTTATCATCATCCCCTAAAATATGTCATGTCAAGTTTCAATTGAAGGGTCATGACCTTTTGGTTTTCCCACTCATTTGCTTTCTATGCTAGCACATGTGATAACTATTATGTATATCATCATTACACTATAGTGTTCATTAACTACCTACGTTATGGTATTTGTTGGATCTTTGGCTCCGATCACGTGTCAATCATTTGTGGTAGTCTAACAAATCAAAACCTAAACCCTAATTAACTAATTTTCAATTCTCAAAAGGGGATCACATATAAAAGGCCTTCAATTATTTTGATAATCCCTTTTTAGTTTCCACTTTTAGTTTCTCCTTGTTGAAATTCTTGTTTGCAAAAATCTTTTTGAGCAAATTTCTTTTTCAGTCAATTTTCAATATTTCATCAAGTATGGTTAGAAACAAGATTTGCTCTCTTATCTCTATTAATTTTGAAGCTACTCTCTTCAAGGCTACTTCTCCCCCCTAAAAGAGGATTGATTTTGCTTCATTACCTAGTAACTTGATGAACAACATGATGGAAAGATAGGAAAAGCTAACCGTATTAAAGCTTTCCATATGGACAATTATCCTAATGATAGGGAAGATAGATAGCTTGCTAAGTATTTATATAATAATGTTGTATACAATATTGATTCACCAGATAGAGTGGTGACTAGTGCTATTAGATCACTAGTCTCGAAATACAATTAATATCAGCGAGATCTACTTATTAAGTAGTATTTGCGTAGGCTGAGACAAGATGAAAGGGTTTGCTTTCCCATTAATCGTAAGTTCCATGTTTATCTAAAGTACCTCAACTTTAGGTTGTGTCTTCCATTCTTTTCATTTCAAAAACAATTCTTTAACTATTTTTGTGTAGCTTTGAGTATGTTTTCTTTGAATACATATAGGCTTCTTGTAGGTTTGAGATAGTATGCGAGGAACCTGAGGTTAAAGCTACACCTCAATTGTTTAGATTCATTTTTACAATAAAGAGGCAACCAGATGGTCAGTTTTATGTAGCAGCTCATCATGGTCACAAGTTCAAGGATAGCTTAGAGTTTAAAATCCATAAATGGCATGATAAATATGTCTAGGTCAGGTCGGATGTAGATTTAGATTTCTGTAGTAAATGGACCGAACCTATCCATACTAAGGATATAAAATTGTTTCCAAATGGTGCTACCGTTACCAAGAAGATTCAAAATAGGTAGTATAATAAAATGTTTTTCTAAGATTTTTAAAGGATCATCTCTAGATATGAGAAAGGGGAGCCTATATTTTCTAACAATGAAGATAGGGTTTGATTACTTTACCATACTAAGTTGAGCTATAAGAGGAAAGCTGACCTTCTTATCTCTTGGGGGTAGACTCATTGCCTTTAAGCTTCACTCTGTACAGATTTGTAAGTTCCATTGATTCCCCTTACAATGCTTTCTTTTCTATACAGATATAGGGGTCATAGATCTTAAGAAGTTATTGGTCCAAGATAAGGCCAAAAAGCAAAAACTACATAACCATACCACCAAAGTTTCAAAATTTAGAGTGACTAAAGGTTCTAACCTATGGATAACTATATTGAATAACCAAAGATTCTATAAAGAAAAATGAATGTTCATGTCTAATAACCTAAGTTCCTAAATAGATGGATTACTTGGTTTCATAATTAAGGATAGCCAAAGCTCCTAATCTAAGGATTCTCAAGAACTTGTTAAACGACCATGGTTCTAAATAAGATACATTACTTGATTTCATGATTGGGGATAACTGAACTTCATAATCTAAGGATAACTATGACTCTTAAATAGTGAAAGCTTTTTTTAAGAATAACTAAGGTTCTTCTTATATAACCTCAAGGATTTAATAGATTTGTAATTGAGGATAGCCAAAATTTCTAATATAAGGAATCTTAGGAACATACGGAATAACCATAGTTCAAAATATAATGGATTTCATGATTAAAGATAAAAAGTTTCCAATCCAAGGATAACTAAGATTCTTAAATAGCTAAAGCTTCTTTCAGGAATAACTATAGTTCTTGTAGAATGAATTAGGCTCCTTAAGATAAGTATTACTTAGCTTTAGGATTAAGAATTGTAAACCTCGTAAATTTAGCTTTTTAAGTATATAGCTGAACTCGAGTGCCATAGATAATTTTCTTATGTCAATAAAACCAATAAATTTAAAATTCATTAAAATTTTAAATTCAAAATGCAAAACAAATATGAAAAATACTAATATATTATTTTAAACCCTAATCGTGTATGAAAACCTTGGAAATTATTTATATGTAAATACAAGAGATTAAACCTAAATCTAACAAAAACCTTAAAACCAAAATACTAAGCTTATAAAACATATAAATTTACCCTAATAGTGATAAGGCCTTAACTTATTACAATTATCGACAAAAACACGTAATTGCATAAAATTATTAACAAACGAATAGAGATAACTTTTAAATACTAATGAACATAAAGAGTAATGAATTAATCAAATGAATTAACAAGATTACAAATATTATCTTATGATTATCATGGTGTCATATATATGTGTATATATATATATGTGTGTGTGTGTGTTAGTTTTTATACTAATTTAATTATTTTAATTTAATTATACTACATATTTTATGTTTATATATTATATAGTATACATCTTAATTTTTTTTTATAATTACATCACATTTCATTTCAAATACCACCTAAAAGTTTGAAAATTTTAAGAGAAGTCAAAAGTAATTTTACATATTTTTCATTCTTTCTTTCTTCTTATCTTTTCCTTCTTTCTTTTCCTTTTTCTTTTTCTTGTTATTTTCTTCTTTTTCTCCTCCCATTTTTGGTTGTACAACTATCCATTATAATTATCCCATGTGAGGAAAGTTTGAAATAAAGTCAACAAATGTTATTTTCATCTTATCTATATCTTATTTTCTTTTCCCTCTTTTTTTTTTTCTTTTTCTTTTCTTTTTCCTTTCCTTTTTCCTAGGCCAAGTGTGCATGTCTAGAATCCACTTCATTTTTCTTCTCTTTTCTAAATATAGAACAAAAACATCAAGCCCTCTTTCCCCCCTTTTAGACTAATAACACCATTCCCTCCCTACTTTTCCCAATTTCTCCATTTTTCTTCTCTTTATACTATCATTTATCTTGTTTACTTACAAAATTTTATTCCTTCTTCATCACTACTTCTTTACCAACATCAAGAGGGGAATAAGAAGCCTCATCTTCAAGAACTTCAAGGTCAAAGTAATCAAAGATTTCTTATGTTATTTTATTTATTTATTTTTGGTAATATAAGTTTTGTGTATTTTTATTATTTTAATATGTATTTTAGTACTCTATGTATTAGAAGATATGTTAGTAAAAGATATATGCATTCTCAATACCATTGTAATAAAATTATATGAATATTTATTTGATTGCATGTACAACTCTTATTCTTTATATTTATGTATTTATATATGTATACACTTAAATATATTTAACCATATGTATATATATGTTACATATACTTAGTTATGTGTATATAAATATATATATGTACACATACGGTTCTCTTATATACATATATGAATATATATATGGTACATGTAAATATATGTATTACTTAAAACAAAATTCAATATATATATATGTATGAATATATTACCAAATAGTATAAATACATATATATATGGAAGTATAGGTATAATTGTAGACACCTAATTTTTGCCCCCTTTACTTGTTTTTCATTTATTTCATTTTTATTATTTTTCTTTCTTTTCTTAGTAGGCTCTAAATTAGAAAATTTTCAAAAAGTAAGGAATCAAAGAAAACCCAAAAAAAATTAAGAAATTCAGGAAAAAACAAGAATCATGGAAAAATACAAAAATTTTCAAAAAGAAGAAAATATACAAAAAATAAGAAATTTCAAAAAGAAACCCTCAAAAGATAAAAAAACTAGAAAATAAAGTTTAAAAATTTAGAAATTTGAAAAAATTACAAAAAAGTAGAAAAATTAAATTCAAATAAAAGATTTTAGAAAATAACATGTTATTAGAACAGATTTTAATTTTGGTTTACAAGTTGCATTGTTAAACTTCAACTTTGATTTAAATTCAGCTTAAGCTAACTGAGTCCATATGTGCAATTTGATTGCACATATGGACAAGGCATAGGCCAATGGCTTGACGATTAAGTATATAGACATAACATTAGCATTGAGCATAAGGTCTTGGGTTCGAAACTTAGCAAAGGCAAGGAAGCCTTTTTCTTATTTTCAATCACATCAAGGACTACTACGTATCAGGATTTGATTGCTACGTGGCATGCCACGTCAACTGCCACATGTCACAAATGACCTTAGGCATGTCGAGGTTAGTTGATACAGTTGATGTAAAGCCACGTCAGCCCACTTTTTCCCTCCCCCTCTTTCCTTTTCCCTTCGTTTTCCTCTCTTTCCCTCTCTTTCCCTTTCTTTCCCCAACCTTCATTTATTTTCCCTAGATTTCCAATGCTTTCCTCTTTAAACTGCCTACTTCAACACAATTTTTTTACCCTTTCTCTTTGTAATTTCACCAAATCAATGGCGAAATTATCAAATAGACATAGCCTATTGTGAATCGGTACAAAAAACATGTCTAAATACAATCAAAGGAGCATTCAATTTGAGCTCCAAAAATTGGAAAAAGCTATTTTTCTAGGCATTCTTCCTTATTTTGATTTGAGCTTTCCATGTTTTCTAGGAACAATTTGAGTATAAAAGGAGCTTCGGGGAGTATACACGATCACACACAACCAGCATAATCACTCGATAAACTCTCTCTCTCTCTCATTTTCTCTCTCTAATTGCGACTCTCTCTCTCTCTTCAATTCTTTCTCTAAACTTGACTTCGAGTAGAGCTACCACTTATACTAGTTTCCCTACACCATCAACTCCTTAACCCGACTCCTCTTGACCTCCGCCGTACCCCTTAGTGATGCCACCAAGTTCGCCGCCACCTAACCCCTAGCTCTAAACATTATCTTAACCACTACGGCAGAGCAAAACTAACCCACTACAACTTTCCCCGACCTCTAAAACCCCTAACTTAACCAACTACTAACCTCCAGTAGCTACGCCACATGCCACCCATACACTACCATTGCCCGCCACTTCCTATAATTGCCAAACGACTACCTCAAGCCTCGGCGTTGAACCTATACCCCCTATATAAGTATGTATATATATATATATAATAGTATACGGTATATTATGTATGAAATGTATAGTATATATTTATGGGTATGTATGCTGAACATATATGTATGTTTTTCTAGGTATATATATACATGTAAGACGTATAAATAAATAAATACAAAATATATATATAAATATATGAATACGTGTATAAGAGTATGTTTTAAATAAATACATATACATATATCATATGTGTAATATATATAGTGTATATATATATATATATGTATAATCGTGAGGTACATAAGAAAAAGAAGAAAATGAGAAAAAATAAGAAAATATACCTAAAATAATGAAAATAACAAACATATGATTTAAATAATTATTAAAATATAAATATGTTACGAAAAAGCGAAAATCAATATTTTATAATTTTTAAATTTAAATAATAATTTTTGTGATACTTTTGTATCACAATTTAAGTTATGAGTCACAACGTCTAAAACGGACCTCGTTACGAGAAAATAAGCTCGAAAACGATCAAAATGGACTATAAGTTCATAACGATCCGAGTTAAAACGAAAAAGTTATACACGATTTGATAAAAAGCTTGAATCGATGATTGCACGTAAATCAATAATCGATTTAAGTAAATAGTACGATTTAGCATACTAGATTAGTTATTCCCAAACTTATTACTTTCCATATTTCCTTAATGTTAGGTGATCCTAAGATCGAGACCGACTTACTTTTGGACTAATATAATATCTGACGTCATTTATGACCAAGTGAGTACTCCCGATAACTTTATACTTATTTTGTGCTTGTAGTTAGTGCACATGAATTAAAGATTAATAACTTGATGCATGGGGTTCGAGTTATGCATGTGACTACTATTGATTAATTACTGTGCAAAATACTGTTAAATGTGATTATATAATTAGTTGTTGCATTATTTGGATGATTTGTTGATAATGTTTGATCACCTCATAAATTGACTTAATCATATTCAACTAAGCAAAAATTAAACGGATCATGCATAGATCACGAGCATTGCATATAATGTTCCTGCCATCACCTCACGCGGTTGGTAATGAGGGGCCTTGGAGGGATGGATTCCTACATGATTTGATTAGTATAGTACAGGAGCATTGGTACAACAAGACCCTACCCTTGGCTTGTGGGTTTTATTGGCGCCGAAGACGCTAACCGTGGGTAGCTGGGGGTCGCATCTAAAGGCCACCGCTGTAGGGTGTGAGTGTGGACTGCGTGAGCTCGTTCACCGCTAGACCTGGTTATTTGTATACTATTGACTGATGGAAGTAGAAACCTGTTCTATGAAACAGAGAATTCCTATATAATGATATGAGGGTAAAAACTCAGGTGCTAGAGCCCGGTTATGATTGGTGCCGATGTATCTCTAACCCTTACTTCAGAGGGCGTTAAATTCTGATGTTATATGCAGTACCGGTCAACTGTATATATATTGTTTGGCATACTGCTTGTTCATGCATTCATATGTTTGTTAATAAACTGTTTGATAACTTGTTTGTTGGTATAGTACGAGAGTTAACTCACTAAGCTCCTGTAGCTTACTCCCCAATAGTTTTCTTTTGCAGGTTGCTAGATGATCGGGCATGAGTTAAGAATTGAGGGTTGAGTGCCAACGTCGAGATGCATAGAAGTTAGATTTTGAGGACAGACTATATGGTTCATTTGTATATAGTTATTAATACTATATTTAAATTTTGTGACTTCAGTAAGTTTGAGTTTTAGAACTTTACTACCCAATCTTATTATTTGGTAGGGGATACCGATTCTCTGCTGTTCTGTTGGACTGTGGCTTATCGGGTATCCATTGTCACATATATGTGATCGTAAGATAAGTAAGTTAAATAAATAAAAACTTTAGTGATTAATTATTTAGAATCTTGCAATCTCTGACTTGCAAGATGATTTTCAAATCATGGGTGTACACATGATGTAAAAATTTTAGGCAATCCTACTAGGCCCCCGTTAAGGTCATGACAAAACGAGTATGGTTTAATACAGATTGGTTTAGAGAAGACCAAATTTTATAAAAAGAACTAAAAGGATAAAAAACTAGGCTCAATAGCTTGGCGACTCTATTAGGGACGTCAAGAGGGTTAGCCATTTGATTTTCCAAAATTAAGATTAATCTTTAAAATCACCTTAAATGCAATTTATTTACTCGTTTTCTATTATAATTGTGCTAATGCCATTTACAGGTTTGGTTTTATGTATTTTTTAAGGAAGGGATTTATTTTACTACATCATGAATGCATGAAAAATACGGTCAAACTTAGGCCGTCCTAGGACCTTGGACCAGGAGCCATTATATAAAGTCCCGGGCGTAGTGAGGCAACCACCATTCGAGGCCAATTAAGCTACCTTACTTAAACTTTGAGGTGATTAAGGAACCATTTCTTCGTAAATGTGTAAAGTCATAGAGTTTAAGGACCGTTACATGTCATGACCCTAAAGGGAGCCTAGTAGGATTACCTAAAATTTTCATATCATGTGTGCACCCATGATTCGAAAATCATCTTACAAGTAAGAGATTGTAAGATCCTAAACAATTAGTCACTAAAGTTTTTATTTATTTATTTATATTTTTTTATTCTTAATTTAATTAACTTATGACCATATATATGTGACTATGGATATTTGATAAGTCACAATCCATCAGAACCGTAGAGAATTAGTATTTCTTACCAAATAATAAGATTAGGTAGTAAAGTTCTAAAACTCAAACTTACTCAAGTCACAAAATTTAAATGTAGTATTAATAATTATATATTTTATAATTCAAATGAACCATACAGTCTGCCCTCAAATTCTAACTTCTATGTATCTCGACGTTAGCACTCAACTCTCAGTTCTTAACCCATGTCCAATCATCTAGCAACTTGCAAAAGAAAACTATTAGGGATTAAGCTAAAAGAGCTTAGTGAGTTATCTCTCATACTATACCAGCAAACAAGTTATCAAATAGTTTATTACCAAACATATGAATGCATGAACAAGCAGTATATCAAATAGTATATATGCAGTTGACCGGTGTTGCATACAACATCGGATTTAACGCCCTCTAAAGTAAGGGTTGAAGATACATCGGCACTAATCACAACCGGGCTCTAGCACTTAGGTTTTTAACCTTATATAATTATATATATATATATATAAATTCTCTATTTCACAAAATAGGTTTCTATTTCCAACAGTCAATAATATACAAATATCAAGGTCTAGTGGTGAGGTGGCCCCTGTAGTCCATGTTCACACCCTACAGCGATGGTTTCTAGATGCGACCCCCAGCCACCTATCATTAGCATCTCCAATGCTAGTAAAACCTGCGAGCCAAGGGTAGAATCTTATTGTACCAATGCTTCTGCACTATACTAATCAAATCATGTGGGAATCCATCTCTCTAAAGCCCTTCATTACTAATCGCGTGAGGTGACGGTTAGAACATTATATTCAATGTTCGTACTCTATGTATGATCCGTTTAATTTTAGTTGAGTTGAATATGATTAAGTCAATTTATGAGGTGGTCAAACATTATCAACAAATCATTCAAATTATGCAACAATCAATTATATAACCAAATCTTCAACTATCACATTTAACAGTATTTTACACAGTAATCAATCAATATCAGTCACGTGCATAACTTGAACCCCTATGCATTAAGTTATTAATATTTAATTCATGTGCATTAACTACAAGCATAAAACAAGTCTAGAGTCAATGAAAGTACTCACTTGGTCATAAATGATGTCAAGGATTGTAATAGTCCAAAGCTAAGTCAGTCTCGATCTTAAGATCACCTAACATTAGGGGAATATGGAAAGTAATAAGTTTGGGAATTAAATAACTAAACTAGCGTACTAAATTGTACTGTTTATTTAAATCAGTTATTAATTTACGTGAAAATATCGATTCGAGCTTTTTATCGAATCATATATAACTTTTTCGTTTTAACTCAGATCGTTATGAACTTATAACTCATTTTGATCGTTTTCGAGTATATTTTCTCATAGCGAGATCCGTTTTGGATGTTGTGACTCGCAGTTTGAACTATGATATAAAAATATCACAAAATTTATTATTTTAATTTAAAAAGTTATAAAATATTAATTTTAGCTTTTTCTTAATATATTTATGATTTAATAATTATTTAAATCATATAATTAATAATTTTATTATTTTAAGCTTATTTTACCTTAGTTACTTATTTTTACCTATTTTTGAGATTTTAGACTTGTTACAATTATTATTATTATTATTACTGTTATTTTTATTATTTATTATTTTCTTATTATTTATTTGTATTTTAAGATACATACACACACACACACACATATATATTTACTTATTATTATATTTGATTAATTTTTATAATTTACTTAATTAATAATTCCTAATTTACAGTAATATGTATATATACCTACTTCTTACATATTTATGAATTTCTTTTATTTAGAAATTGTTATTGATTCGTATATACTACTTAATATACTTTATATACTATATGTTATACATATATATGTATATATATATAGCTTACATGTGTATATGAATATATAAACACAAAACACATTTATATAATATACGAATACTTATACTTATATATATATATACATATGAAAATAAAGATTGTATACATATATACATAAATAATTATTTTCACGTGTACACATATATGTATATATCTATATTTATTTTGTGAAATTACTAAATACATACTATATGTACTCTTATTTATATATACATCTATGTATTTATTTATTTTACTTTTTTATTTTTTTATTTTTTTCGTGTACATGTAGATTATATCTAAATAGTAAGATTTCCAATTCTTATTTACTATATATTCTTATTTATACATACATGTATATACATATACCGTATGTTCTATCTATTAGTATATATATATATACATGTCTACATACATATCTTTATACATACATATATATATCTTAAGTTATCTACTCATGTATATGTAATAAAATATTTAGCAAAATACAATAAAAATACTTAGTATATACATGTACATGCCATATAATGTACATATATACAATTAAAAGAAATATACTTACCTTATTATATTTGTATTAGTCTTAGTTTTCCTTCTTCTTTTTCCCCTTCTTCTTCTTCTTCTTCTTCTTCTTCTTAATTTTCTTCTTGTTCTTAGTTTTCCTTTTGGTTTTCCTTTCTTTTCCTTCTTCTTTTGTGTTTAGTTTCTACTTCTTCTTCTTTTTTTTTTTTCCAAATTTCCTCCTCTTTGGGACGTGAACCAATAGAATTCTTTTAGGCAAATAAAATAATAAAGAAAACAAGGTAGTTTATCCTAATAATTTAAGCATTAATTAAGATAAGATATTTACTTTATTACTTTTTCCTTTCCCCCTTTAATTTGTGACACTTGGACACTAAATTTATGCACATGGGCTGCTGAAATTTCAGTTGGAATTCACATGTGGGAAAAGAAAAAATAGAAGAGGAAAAGAAAAGAAGGAAAATAAAAAAAAATGTAATAAAAGGAAATTAGAAATAATTATATGTAATTTTTCTAAACATAAAAATCATAAAAATAATAACTATAAATTAATTTTGGAATTTTATGAAAATTATCAATTTAATTGGTACCTGTAATAATTATAATTTTTACAAGTTATTTTAACGATTTCATTAAAAAATTTATGCGATTATACGATTTAGTCGATTATTGCAATCGACTACAATTATATCACTATTGAGTGATATTTAATTATTTTATAGGCTTAAAGTTATATTTTTAAGGCTTTGATCAAGTTCGAGTTCAATTTTAATTAATGGTGCATAAATCAGATTTAAAGTTTTAGTACGCGATTTAGGGTTTTGATCAATTTATAAGATTTTTACTACTTATAATATATTTAAATTTATAATTTATTAAATTTTTATCTTGCTCGGCTTTAATGACTAATCAAGTCATCTACAATATTAGAGTTCCATTCTACTCTTAAATAGCTAAATTTACGAGGTTTACATTAGAACCCACCTTTCTTGCATTACATTTCATGGGGTCAATGAATAACTAACAAAGCAACAACGTTATATAATAAAGAAAAAATGATAAGATCCGAAGTTTTTTTTTGTTTCTTCCCTGTATTCTTCCTAGAATTGATGTACATAAGAGGTCTTATATATTTTCTTTTCTTATAATTAGTCTTTCCCTTGTAATTTATGCTTTCTTTGTAATGTTTTAGAAATGGCTAACTCATCCAATGTTAGGGTTTTTCGCTAAGGAGATTCATGTCTACAAACCTACAAACCTAAAGCCTATACTTGGCCAATGGTTTTAGACCTTCAACCCAAGAGAGCAACAATTCATTACCAACAAAATTAGACCCATACTCCCACGAGCCAAAGTGAAGGTTAACTTCACGCTAGTAAGGACCTTAGTCCATTTCTAGGAGCTAAAAGGAGTGGCTTTTCAATTTGGACCACATCTAATCAGCCCAACTCTAGAGGAGTACACCCAACTACTCTAAGCTCCTCCTTAAGATGAAATATAGCTCCTAAAGCTCAACTACAGCCCAACCTACATTTTCTCAAAATTCTTAGGGATCCGTAAGATTGAGAAAAATAAGGCCCTAGATGACTACAACAAACACGCTATCAAGATATGGGATCTAGTCCATTGGTTCTATAATGAGCCTAGCTTTAACAAACAAGCTTTGTTTCTTGGAAATTGGAAAGAAAACTGAATCAAGGCCTATGTGCTAGCAGTATTTGCCACTATCTTATCTCGAAGTGGGTCTCTTCTTATACACATTAGGGTAACAGATGTTCAACATCCCATTCTAGGTTTTGGACATTTCAAGGACCTTCAATTTATTATTAGGAAGGCCTTGGATACATTCAGTAAGGGCCATACTGCTAACTCTTCACTAGAAAGTTAAATTCATCTCCAATGGCCGGGTCATTATACTTTTGGGTGACCAAGATTATGAAATCTATAAAGAGATGGCCATAACCTATATTGGTATAGAAGAACAAGATGACTTTAGACTCCAAATGTTTAATGAGGTGTGCATGATCACCAATCAGCAGAAGGAAGAGAGGCTGAAATTTAAAGAAGGCCAACTTAGGACCTATGGGTTAGGATGCATTCTAACTTCGATGGAAGAATTGCAAAGAATGCAAGCTAGGGGCAAAAAGGGTGACAAGTTGTATCATGCTCCAATGGGCTTCCCTCCATTGTCAGAAACTTTCATTAGGGCCGAAGCCTAAAACTCAAAGCCCATTAAAGAAGGCACTTCCAACAAAAATGAAGGGACTAGCCTATTTAACAAATCCCAGCACTTAAATAATTGGTTCTTCATTCCTATGAATAACAATAAGTGTTCCTTAAGGTAAAGGATAAATCATGATCCAGTATTTTATGGAATTTTGTATAAATTACCTCTGTTCTTCAAATGATTGTACTCGAAAGAGAGTTTCCCCTAAATAAAATCAGTTTTCTTTTTCCCTTTACTCTTGCCTTACTTACACTCTTCCTTTTACAAACTAAATTGCTAAAAAAGAACGATTACTTGGTTTCATGTTTAAGAATAATGAAGGTCCGTTATCTAAGGATTCTCAAGAACTTCTACAATAATCATAGCTCCCAAAAAGATAAATTATGTGCTTTCTCAATTTTCAAATAACCAAAGTTCATAACCTAAGGATAACTAAATTACTAAATAGCTAAAGAATCTTTTAGTTATAATGAATGTAAATGTCGAATAACTTGAGTTACTAAATAGAAGTATCAGTTGGTTTCACGATTGTAGATAGCTAAAGCTCATCATGTAAGGATTCATAGGAACTTACAGAAAGACTATAGTTCTAAATTAGATGGATTACTTGATTTCCCAATTGAGGATGACTGAATTTCCTAATCTAGGGATAACTAAGACTCCTAAATGGCCAAAGCTTCTTTCAAGGACAACTAAGGTTTTTGTAGAACAAACTAAGCTACTAAAAAAGTAGGATTACTTGGTTTCACATTTGACAATAGTGTAGGTTCATTATTTAAGGATTCTCATGAACTTTTGGAAAAACCTTAGTTCCCAATTAGTTTAATTACTTAATTTATCAATTTAGAGCAACCAAAGCTCTTAACATAAGGACAATTAAAACTACTAAATAGCCAAAGATTCTTTCAACAATAATGAATGTTCATGTCAAATAATCAAAGTTTCTAAATAGAAGGATTACTTAGCTTTATAATTGATGATAGTCAAAGTTTATAATCTATGGATTCTTTAAAACATGTAGAACTGCCATAGTTTCAAATAAGATGGATTACTTGATTGTACGAATTAAGGATAGCTAAATTTCCAAATCTAAGGATAACTAAGACTCCTAAATAGTGAAATCTTCTATATAGAATAACTGAGGTTCTTATCGAATAACCTCAACTCCTGAATAAAAGGATTTAATAAATTTACGATTAAGGATAGCCAAAATTCCTAATCTAAGGAATCTTAGGAACAGGCGAAATAGCCATAGTTCAAAATAAGATGGATTACTTGATTTTATGGTTATGGATAACCAAAGTTCCTATCCAACGATAATTATGACTCTTAAATAGCTAAAACTTCTTTTAAGAATAACTAAAGTTCTTATGGGATAAACTAAGCTTTAAGAAAGAAGTATTACTTGGTTATAAGATTGAGAATGGCCAAGGTCCGTAATCTTAGTATTCTTAAGAACTTTTGGAATAACCTTAGTTCCCAATAAGATGGATTACTTAATTTCACGATTTGGAATAACCATTTTTTCTAACTTTAAAATAAGTTAGACTAGTAAATAGCTAAAGTTTCTTTCACAAATAACATTGGATCTTGTTGAATAAACTAAGTTACTAAATAGAAAGATTACTTGGTTTCATTGTTGAGGATGGCTAAGGTTCCTAAACAAAGAATGCTTTAGAACTTGTAGAATATCCTTATGTCATATAAAGATGGGTTACTTTATTTTAGGATTGATGATAACTATAGTTCTTAATCTAAGGATAACTATAACTCTTAAATATCCAAAGCTTCATTTAAGAATAATTAAGGTTCTTGTAGAACAAACTAAGCTATTAAAAAGAAGGATTACTTGGATTTATGATTGAGGGTAGCTAAGGTCTGTTATCTAAGGATTCTTAAAACTTTTGGAACAACCCTAGTTCACAATAAGCTAGATTATTTGATTTCATGATTTAGAATAACCAAAGCTCGAAACCAAAAGATAACTAAGACTGCTAAATAATAAAAGATTCTTTCAAGAATAATGAAGGTTCATGTTAAATAACCTAAACTCCTAAATAGAAGGATTGCTTGGTTTCATGATTGGCGATAGCCAAAGTTTCAAATTTAAGGATTTCTAGAAACTTACGGAATGACTACAATTCCAAATAAGAAAGATTACCTGATTTCATGATTGAGTATAATATAATTTCCTAATCTAAGGATTGCTAAGACTCCTATATAGAGAAAACTTCTTTCAAGAATAACTAAGGTTCTTGTTGAATAACCTTAGTTCTTAAATAAAAGAATTTAATGGTTTCGCGATTAAGCATAGCTAAAGTTCCTAATCTAAGGATTCTTTCAAACTTGTGGAATAACTTTAGATCATAAGAAGATGGATTGCTTTATTTTACGATTTAGGAAAACCAAACTTCCTTATCTAAGGATAACTAAGACTCCTAAATAGTCAATATTTCTTTCAAGAATGATTAAGGTTTTAGTGGAACAAACTAAGCAACTAGAAAAGAAGGATTACTTAGGTTCATGTCAGAGAATAACGAAGGTTTGTTATCTAAGGATTCTCAAGAACATCTAGAATAATCTTAGTTCCTAATGTGATA
Organism: Lumnitzera littorea; assembly: GCA_024138015.1. NCBI lineage: Eukaryota > Viridiplantae > Streptophyta > Magnoliopsida > Myrtales > Combretaceae > Lumnitzera > Lumnitzera littorea. The sequence goes on along the minus strand of JAMXBB010000009.1, from coordinate 55,468,229 downwards.
GATTACATGATTTCCCGATATAGGATAACCAAAGTTCCTAGCCTAAGGGTAAATAAAATTACTAAATAGCTAGAGATTCTTTTAATAATAATGAAAGTATATTTCAGATAACCTAAGTTCCTAAATTAAAGGATCACTTGGTTTTATGATTGAAAATAACCAAAGTTCCAAATTTAAAGATTCTTAAGAACTTGCAAAACGACCATAGTTCTAAATAAGAAGGATTACCACATTTCATGATTGAGGATACAGGAATTTCCTAATCTAGGGATAAGTAAGACTACTAAATAGACAAAGATTCTTTCAAATATAACAAAGGTTCATGTCAAATAACCTAAGTTTGTAAATAGAATGATTGCTTGGTTTTATGATTGAGCATAACCAAAGTTCCAAATTTAAGGATTCTTAGGAACATGTAGCATAACTATAGTTCTAAAGAAGGATTTCCTAATTTCATGATTGAGGATAATAGAATTTCCTCATCTAAGGTGAACTAAGACTCCTAAATAGTGAAAGCTTCTTTCAAGAATAATAGAGGTTCTTATCGAATAACCTTAGTTTCTAAATAGAAGGATTTAATGGTTTTGCAATTGAGAACAACTAAAGTTCCTAATCTAAGGATTTTTCATAACTTATGGATTAACCTTAGATCATAAAAAAAGAATTATTTTATTTCATGATTTAGGATAACCAATGTTCCTAATGTAAGGATAACCGAAACTCTTAAATAGCCAAAGTTTCTTTCAAGAATAACTAAAGTTCTTTTAGAATAAACTAAGTTGCTAAGAAAGAAGGATTACTTAGTTTTAAATTTGAGAATTATGAAGGTCCATTATCTAAGGATTCCCATGAACTTCTAAAATAATCTTAGTTCCCAAAAAGATAGATTACATGTTTTCTTGATTTAAAATAACCAAAGTTTATAACCTAATTGTAACTAAATTACTAAATGGTCAAAGATTCTTTCAATTATAACGAATGTACATGTCGAATAACCTAAATTCCTAAATAGAAGGATTACTTGGTTTCACGTTTGAGGATAGCTAAAGCTCCTCATCTAAGGATTGTTAAGAACTCATGGAAGGACCAGAGCTCCAAATAAGTTGGATTACTTGATTTCCTAACTAGGGATGATTGAATTTCCTAATCTAAGGATAAATAAGACTCCTAAATAGTCATAGCTTCTATTAAGGATACTTAATGCTTTTGTGTAGCAAACTAAGCTGCTAAAATAGTAGGATTACTTGGTTTTGTGTTTAGGAATAGCAAAGGTTTGTTATCTAAGGATTGTCAAGAACTTTTAGGATAACCTTAGTTCTTAATAAGGTAGATTACATGATTTCTTGATTTAGAGCAACCAAAGTTCTTAACATAAGGATTACTAAAACTGCTAAATAGCCAAAATTTCTTTCAAGAACAATAAATGTTCATGTCTAATAGCTTAAGTTCCTAAATAGAATGATTACATGGTTTCATGATTAGGGATAGCCAAAGTTCCAAATCTATGGACTCTTAGGAACTTGCGAAACCACTACAATTCCAAAAAAGATGGATTACTTGACTTCATGATTGAGCATAATTGAATTTCCTAATCTAAAGATAACTAAGACTCCTAAATAGTGAAAGCTTCTTTATAGAATAATTAAGGTTCTAATTAAATAACCTCAATTCCTAAATAAAAGGACTTAACAGATTCGTGATTGAGGATAACCAAAGTTCCTAACTTAAGAAATCTTAGGAACATATGAAATAACCATAGTTCAAAATAAGATAGATTAGTTGATTCACGATTATAGATAACCAAAGTTCCGAATCTAAGGAAAACTAAGTCTTTTAAATAGCTAAAACTTCTTTTAAGAATAACAAAGGTTCTTATGGAAAAAACTAGAAAAAACTAAGGTCCTGAACAAAAGTATTATTTAGTTGTAAGATTGAGAATGAGCAAGGTTTGTAATTTAAGTATTCTTAAAAACTTCTAGAATAACATTAGTTCCTAATAACATAGATTACATGATTTCACAATTTAGAATAACGAAATTTCCTAACCTAAAGGTAACTAAGAGTACTAAATAGCCGAAGCTTCTTTCATGAATAACGTAAGGTTTATCAAATAAACTAGGTTACTAAATAAAAGGATTTCTTGGTTTTACGGTTGAGGTTGGCCAAATCTTCTAAATAAAGAATGCTTTAGAACTTGTGAAATATCCTTATGACATAAAAAGATAGGTTACTTTATTTCATGATAGTGGATAACCATACTTCCTAATCAAAGGATAGCTAAGATTGCTAAATATCCAAAGCTTCATTCAATAAACAATGCTACTAAAAAGAAGGATTACTTAGATTCACAACTATGGGTAGTTGAGGTCCACTATCGAAGGATTCTTAAGAACTTTTAAAATAACCTTAGTTCCAATAAGATGGATTATTTGATTTCACAATTAATAATAACTAAAAGGATAACTAAGACTGCTAAATAGCCAAAGATTTTTTCAAGAATAACAAAGGTTCATGTCCACTAACCTAAGTTCCTAAATAGAAGGATTGCTTGGTTTCACAATTGAGGATAGTCAAAGTTCCAAATTTAAGGATTCTTAAGAACTTATAGAACAACCACAATTCGAAATAAGAAAGATTACTTGATTTCACGATTGAGGATAACAGAATTTCCTAATCTAAGGATAATGAAGATTCCGATATAGTGAAAGCTACTTTTAAGATTAACTAAGGTTCTTGTCGAGAAGCCTTACTTCCTAAATAAAAGGATTTAATGGTTCGTGATTGAGCATAGCTAAAGTTCCTAATCCAATGAGTCTTTGGAACTTGTAGAATGACCTTAGATCACAAAAAATTTTATTACTTTATTTCACGATTTAGGATAACCAATGTTCCTAATTTAAGGATAACTAAGACTTCTAAATAGCAAAAGCTTCTTTCAAGAATAACTAAGGTTTTTATAGAACAAACTAAGCTATTAAAAATAAAGGATTACTTAGTTTAACGTTTGAGAATAACGAAGGTCCATTATTTGTGGATTCTCAAGAACTTTTGCAATGATCTTAGTTCTTAATAAGATAGATTACATGATTTCTTGATTTAAAATAATCAAAATTTATACCTTAAGTATAACTAAATTACTAAATAGCCAATGATTCTCTCAATTATAATGAATGTACATGTTGAATAACCTAAGTTCCTAAATAAAAGGAATACTTGGTTTCATGATTGAAGTTAGCTAAAGCTCTTCATCTAAAGATTCATAGGAATTTATGGAAGGACCACAATTCCAAATAAGATAGATTACTCGATTTCACGATTGAGGATAACTAAATTTCTTAATCTAAGAATAACTAAGCTTCTTGTGGAACAAACTAAGCTGTTAAAAATGTAGGATTACTAGGTTTCATGTTTGAGAATAGCAAAGGTTCTATCTAAGGATTCTTTAGAACTTTTGGAATAACATTAGTTCCTAATAAGGTAAATTAATTAATTTCCCAATTTAAAGCGACCAAAGTTCCAAACCTATGGATAACTAAAACTACTATATAGCCAAAGATTCTTTAAAGAATAACGAAGGCTAATATTTAGAAATCTAAGTTCTTAAATAAAATGATTACTTGGTTTCATGATTGAGGATAGCCAAATTCCTAATGTAATGATAAGAAAGACTCCTCAATAACGAAAGCTTCTTTAAAAAATAACTAAGGTTCTTATCGAATCGCTTTGGTTCTTAAATGAAAGGATTTAATAGATTCATAATCGGGGATAGCTAAAGTTCTTTATCTAAGGAATCCTAAAACCAGCTATCATGCCTCGAAAAGGTGAAGTCATAATAGTCCTACCATATGAGCTATCCTAAGATAGAAACTATCATTATAGTTACTATCCTAGACCTAGTTTACATTAGGCAAACTCAACTCTACCCCTTTGAAGCATCTAATTCAATACTTGTTTGATATAAACTTGTGAAGTAATCCCCTAAAATAATTTGTTAAAAATAAAGTTGTAATTTGACTTTATAAGAGAGTGGTAGTAAATCCCATAAGTACATATCATTACTTATACAGACAAGAATATTAAAAACTACTAAGTCGCTTGAGTAGTTCTATGTAGTTTTCCTTAAAAATTAAGATAAGTCAATACTAAGGACAATAATTAGCCATTTTTTGTTACGCTTCACTCCTTGTCCCAGTTTGCTAGTTCTTTGGTTTTGGGTAGATACTTCTAATCCATTGGGAACCTACAAAACAAACTATAGGGGAATGAGAAACAACTTACCCAATAAGTAGGGTGAAGACAGAAGTATGCTTTCAGCATATTACAAGTAAGGTTTTCAACCAAGTTGGTTAGATACAATGTATACACAAACAAATGCCATTATACGATGTTATCCGGTCCATTGCAAAATTAGATAAATTATGCCTACTCCAATCTAAGTTGAGGAAATTGATGTTGTACACTCATAAATTGAAATCAAACCGGAGCTTGTGCAATGGAGAAAACTCTTCTCCTATGACCACCTTCAAACCATGGCCCTTACCTTTGCTACTACCCCCTCTCTCGTCACTTAGTTCGGCTAAGGGTAGGAAAAGGATCATTTAGCTATCTTCATAAAAAAGAGTCCATGTTTAGCCTGAGAATTCTAACAATTACCCCTAGTGGGTTGTGATGCATATTAAGTTACGTATTGAGCTGAGTTTGAGTTAGTTCAATTTTAGGGTGAACAATTTAGCTCAAACAATTTAAGCATAATATTCATAGAACAGCAACAACATGGAGGTCAGCTCTCATTACAATAAATCAAATCTCAAACACAAGTGTTGTACACATATAGTAGTTAACTACAATCAAAATCAAACACATACTAAAGTCTTCAGATATTTTGAAATAATACCTCAAAATGCTGTGAAGCATTGATCTCACTTATTTGTCTTTATGCTCACTGTAGAAAACTTGTATTATCAATACCTTATTTACTAAGAGACCTTATATATATATAAAGTCTATATTTAGTTTTCATAAGAGTAATGAAAATGTTAAGGTTCTATCTATTTGTATTTCCCTAAGTAGTTATATATATAAATATATATATATCTAAAGTATATTATTATTTTCCTTATTTAAGGAAACATAGTTTTGTTATATAAGTTAAGTTATTAAGTATCAATAATGTATGCAATTATACTATTACATATAATATATCGTTTTGATCTTATCAAAACGTACTTTAATTTGTTAAATTATGTTTCAATTACAATAAGATTATCGTAGTTTATAAATTCTCATAATAGTGTAAAGATATAAGTTGTATTACTTAAGATTGTCCAATTTTAATAAAAGTAGTATCATTGGGTTCATACGAATCTAACAATATATATTATAGGTTCTATTTCAAGAAATGACTTTTAAAGTATATGTCTAGTTTTATATTATATCTATACGCTCATATAATAATAAGTATTATTATATTATATTTATTTTTTTGTAAAGGGACTATATTTTATATAATTTGTTATTATAGTTTGAAAACATAGGTAATATCTAACCTTAATACATGTTTATTATGACCCGATCATATAATTATCACTAAATAGGTTAAAATATTAATTTTTACCAAATCTGACCTATATGTAAATGTATAGGTTTCCTTTTGATATTTATCATATTTTAAGCTATTATTACTAAAAATATATCTAGTGAGTAAATTAAGCTATTTTTCTATTAAAATTCACGATAAATAGCTTGAGTTATCCAATAATTCATTGAAAATTTTTGTGGACTCCTAAAAAATATGGGGAACTCATTCAGCATATGGTTCCATGCTATTAGGTTCATCGCTTAAATGCTCGTAATTATAATTTTATCCCTAAATTACAATTACTTAACCAAATATTATTCTTTTTATATAAAATTATTTCCAAGATATCCTAACATCATTACAATTCACCAAAAGTCAATAACTATCATTTCCATCAATTAATTTCATAAAAACCTATTTATTTCATCATTTTCACCCTATTTTTAGCTATTTTTAGGGAAAAAAATTACATTAAATATGAAAAGTACCTAAATTAAAAATATGGCTACATAGTAATTAAATACAAATTATTGAAGGGTGATTCTTGTTTCGGTATACGAACACCTGCAATACGAGAAAACGACTATTAAGGGTGCCGAAGGGTGCTTTGATGTGGCCACTCCGATCCTTAAGTTAGTTCTCTAGTCATGTAGAGAGAGATATCAAGTAGTTCAGAAGAATGAGAGAGTCAAAGAGGGTTCCTCTTACCTAAGGTCTTAGTTGGTACTTATAGTGAGTCTATGGAGATTATCTTTAGAAAGGATAATTAGACTGAACTTTAGTATCGGATCTACTAATATGAGCCCCCATAATAATTATCGAAAAATGCCTATCAATACTTGCCTCCCTCTACTCTCTTTGGTGACAAAGTTGGAAATGATAGTATCTAAGGTGGTTGATTTCGTGGGATTTCTGAAAAGGGCTGTAATCCCTGCATAAAGAGGTAGGAGCGTCTGAAGAGGTGAGTGCTTAAAGAGGCCGATACATTTGAAGAGGCAAAAGCACTTGAAGAGGAGAGAGCGCTTAAAGAGGTAAGGAGCGTCTAAAGAGGCGAGTGCCTAAAGAGGCTGATATGCTTGAAAATGCAAGGAGAGCCTGAAGAGGCAGATACGCTTGAAGAGGTGAGAGCAACTAAAGAGGCAAGAGTGCCTAAAGAGGTAAGAGTGCCTAAAGAGGCGAGGAGTGTCTAAAGAGGTAAGTGCCTGAAGAGGTCAATATGCTTGAAGAGGTAGGTGCCTAAAGAGATGGGTGCTTAAAGTGGTGGATACGCCTAAAGAGGCAAAAACACCTAAAAAGGCTAATATGCCTGAAGAGGCCGATACGCTTGAAGAGGTGAGAGTGCCTGAAGAGGCCGATATGCTTAAAGAGGCGAATATGGCTGAAAAGTTTAAGGAAGCATGCAGGCCATCTAAGTTGAGCAGGACTTATGCTAAATAAAGCCGTAAATTGGCTAGTCGGCCTTTAGTCCATTAATATATGGGACTTTAGCCTTATTCACTCATCATCCATATAAGTTGTAGGCTTGTCGTTTGTAAATTCAACTTTGAGTAATTAAGTTTATACCAGCTCATTATCCATAATGTATAAGACTTAGAGCAATTATGGAGTATCCCATTAGTAGATTGTGTTTGCGCAGGCTCAAAATAGAAGTCATTCCTCTAACCCCAATTTATCTTTGAATTCTCATTGGAGCATTGTGTAGATAAATAATACATTGTTCATGAATCAAGGTATGAACATTAACAATTGAATGGCATAAAGAATAACGTAAAGTTTATAGCTCAAAATAAATGATTAGATAAGTCAAAAGCAATGATAGAGAACTTTTACTCATCTTTCATTTATGAAAACCAATACGTGAGTGAGTATGTTCCTCACTGGCCAGCTTAAGAGCTTCAATAAGTCTATATTAATTGAAAAAGGAGCTCGGTCTAGAGTTGTCTAACTCAAGTTTAAGTGAACAGGGGTACTTCTGTATGAAGTTGGCTTTGAGATAATCTTAGTTTATAACCTAAGAAGTATTCAAACAAGTGTATTTATTCTGCCTTTAATTAGCTTTTGGAGCTACTTGGAATTTTGGCTTCAAATGCTACTTAGCCTTATGACTTAGATCTTCAGCCTTTTAATGCTGATGCTTAGGATTGTCTTAAAGACAAACTTGGCCATTATAGGAGTGCTTGGTGAGGCTCCTCAATTGTATCTATGCTCAAATCATGAAGGCCTATAAGTTAACATTAATGCTTAGTTCGGTAGATAAATTACGTGGCCACTCTAAGTGGTTCGAATGACAATAGTTTGACATTGTTGTCCATAGATTATAGATATTGCGACAACATTTTTGCATGAACAACTAAGATGGATCCGCTATTCATATTATCCTAAGGGAACTATTCGGCTTTAGAGTTTATGGCTAAGTTTAGCTATGTGGACGAAGCTCGACCTTTGCTGTATTTGTACTTCATTTTAATTCTAGTCTCATCTTGAGTATTGTTGTTTTGTTGGCTATTATTCAGTTTGGTCCTATAGCTTAGGACTAGCTATGCATGTGTTGGCTGAAATCGAAGGGCTCAAACTACTCTATTCAGATTGCTGACCATGGAGTAAAAGTGCTTAGAAGTCAGACTTATTGCGGCTCAACTTAAACTTTGAATGAAGCTCAACCGTAACATAACAAGGACGATTCGACTTTTGACTTAGATTGCTCGGGTCGACCTTAGATTAAGTTTACTTGGCTATTATGTTCTAACTAGGCCACATGCATCATTTTTTAATGAGATAGAGCTTAGCAAATGAGCAGTTGCTATAGCAGATTGGTAGCTCGACACATGCTGTGAAAAGCTCGAAATTGCTAATCCTACAACTCAGCTCATGTCTTATAATCATGGGGACGAGGACAGTTTGGTATGCTTATCTATCACATACACCGATCACTTTTTACTACAGCTTGGCTAGTTTCTTTAGACACGCAACATGATAACTTGGCAAGGAGTGATGGTACTTGGTAGCTTAGACTATTACTGTGTTTTGCTGATAATACAAAAACCCAATACTTACAAAAAAAAGCACGATATTCAGTGAAGTTTAACTAGATCAGCTTAATAGACTTAGCTGAAAAAGTTTTGTAAATCTCAAATGTTGCTTCATAGAACCGACCGTTGCCTCCCATATGGATAGATAATCATCTTTTCGCGAGGGTTTATACATTCAATAGAAACAAAAGATTGCAGAATAAATAAATTAGATAAGCATGTGCACTTTGTTCATTACGGTGTTCAATTTATGGAAGCAATGAACTGCTCGGCAATTATAGTTCTACAACTTGGAATAACTTGGAAAAATTTGCCTCTCCACCATTTCTATAAGCCGATAGAATAGCTCAATGTCATGTTTCTCCGCTTCTTGGGTCTCTTAGCCTCTCAGCCATTGTTGTAAGTTGATAAAAAATTACTCGGCCTCTAAGTTCCTCAACATCGTAAATCGTTGCTAGTTGGCTTTGTTGGAAATGTTACTCAGAATTCAAGAGTTATGTAGCTTAGACAATGGACAACTTAGCTTCAATTGATGACGAGCTCAGATCGCAATACTTTATGCTCAATTATGTTTGAATTTAGTCTAGTTACTATAGTTTCTCAACATTTACTACAAATTATAGCTTTTAATATGCATAAAGAAGAATGCTTGTCAGACAAATACAAATTGTATGCTATACACGAATGAAGCTTAGACATGTACCCGCCACTCAGTTCGATGTTTGAGTTGTTCGCCCTTGTAATGTTACGAGAAGTGGAGTTAGTATGCTCAGTTATGGAAATGAATTGGCATGGTGATGAATATCTCAGATGAGTCACCACTCAACATGAATCCAAGTCCTGATATTGCTTGGATGCACTCGGCTTTCGATAAATTTGCTGGCCGATAGAAATAAATAGGCATCAACTTCTCACTTTGAGTATAAACAGGAGTAGCTTCTTGGTACTATGAATTGAGGAAACTTAGTTTAGAACCACTATTCGCGACTCTGCGAGTAGACATACTCGGCCTCTCGATTCTCTCGACAGCTGATAGAAATCTCTCAGCACTCAGCAAAAGCTCTCGACCATAGATTGCCGCATATTTGATGGTTCAAAAACTTGATTCAGCTTGGTAGCTCAGCAAAGGTGTTGCAACACGATCGTGATAATTGCACTCGATACTAGGCACTCAGCAAAGCTCTCAACTCTTGGCACTTAATGAAGCTCTCAACTATGGACACACCCATTTTCTTAGTACTTACAAGCTGTTGAAATTTGCTCGGTAATGCATGAGCTACTCATTAGAGCTTGGTTGAAAGGGGCATGGAGTTCGAGCTCAATTGTCATGTCACTCAAAGAAGCTTAGAATACTCAGCAACACTCGGATTCTCAACAACTTAAAGGCTGATAGAATCTGCTTAGCAATTTGTCTTACAAAGTGACAATATCTCAAAAATACTTCAATTCATGTAGAAGAAATTATAAAATAGGAACCCTCAATGGACTCATTTGGACATCAACTTAAAAAGTTCAAAAACAAGTGGTTATGAAGATAAATGTACAAGTGGTGCATGAATATACGATTATTGATCGAAAGGCAGCAGTTATCATTCACAAAAGATGGCATTGTAGTTACTCAAACACAGGAACTTACATGAAGGAAGCAATTATGATTATATAAACTAACTAATTCCCAAAACATAGATGTAGCATCACAGTTACGCTATCTAAAAATAAAATTTTTTCAAAATTTTAAAAACAAATGCTAGATGTAGCCACATGATAAATGATGCAAGTCGAATTATAAAATGCTTTCAAGCAACATTGGAAAATAATGGTTATGGGACCAAACCAACATGAAGTTACATTGGTTTTCCAAAGAAAGCGATTATGAATCATCCATAGCTATCATTGATAGCATTTAAAGTCGCAATCCTTTGGAAGGAGGAAGAGAAAATGATACTTGAAGCCATAGTCCTCTATATATGTTGATTGAAACATCTGCTAACCTTGGAATGTAAGCCAAATAGATATCAATATCAAATGGGAAGAGCAAAAATCTAACAAATTGCTAAAAACCATAGGGATCAATTGCTCATTCCCATAGACAGAGCCAATTGTTGACGGCTAATTCTCGTTCTGGTATATGAACACCTATAAATCGAGAAAAGGGCTATAGGAGGCACTAGAGGTGCTTTAGCATGGCCACTCCAATGCCTAAGTTAGTTCTCTAGTCATGTAAAGAAAGATATTAAGTAGTTAGGAAGAATGAGAGAGTCAAAGAGAGGTCCCCTTACTTAGGTTCTTGGTTAGTATTTATAGAAGTCTATGAAGATTGTCCTCGGATTGGATAATTAGACCGAACTTAAGTATCGGATCTACTAATATAAGCTCACATAATAATTATCGAAAAATACCTATCAATGCATATCATATGTATTCTATACAAAATTTTTGAGTTACAAACTACATCATTTAGTGTATATATTTTAAATTTCAAATTTTAGGTAAATAGTACATTAAATATTCCTAATTTTGTAAAAATAAATTTACAAAATGAAAGTACATCTAAAATAACTTAGGAATTAATATTTTCATATTTTTCCTAATTAGTTTAATATTTTTTTTTTCAAAAATAGAGGAAAACAGGATAGAAACTCAAGACCTATGTGCATCATTGCTCTGATGGCCATTGACTGATGGGTGCTTATCAATGATGAAGGGCATAAGGTCCACTAGTGGTGACCAGTGAGGGTTGTTGTCCTGTCGTCATTTGGGTTAGGAATGTAAAGGGTCCAATAAGGTCCCTTATTTTTCTTATTTTTTCCTAATTTCTATTAATTTTTCTTGAAATTCCCTAAATTTCTAAAGTGTATAATCTAATCTTAAGAGTCCTATTTATAATGGTTTAGGTTAGTAGAAATTTTTCTTAGCCATTAAGTAATTATTTTTTTTATTTATTTAGCTATTCTTTTAAGGAATTTGCAAGTATAAAGTGTCATTTTTTTTTATCAAATTGCTTTTGATCCAGTTGCTTATTCTTTTTAAGTTGCTCTACATTTAATCCAATCATATTCTCGCTTGTTTCTTATTTTTTTATAATTTTTAGATGATATTTTAGGGTATTTTGGTTATTTATTTTAGTATTTAACGATTTTGTTAATATATAGGTATATATCCTATATGTATCATACATTTAATGTGCAAGTATGTGCATATAATCATGTTTCGTGGATATCTTTTACTTTGAAAATACTTTTCCTATTTAATTTTGTGATTTTATCACTTGTTATGCATAATTATATAATTTTAGATTAATTTATGTATATATTTATTATATATACCGAGTGTACTAATAAAAATACTTGTATACTTATATAGTATATTATGCTATATTATTTCTTTTTAAAGGTCAATTAACTTATCTCTAAGTCCTTTTTGTATTCTAAGCCCAGTTTTAAGGGTTTTGATCATTTTTATACTATATTGAATAATCATATTTCTAAAGCTAAAATTGAGATTTTGACTTATTTTTGAAATCTAACTTCACTGGATCACTTTAACTAACTTTTCTATCCTAGTCATTAGGTTCAATTAGATAAGCTTTTCTTGGAAGCCCTATATTTGGGTATGGTTGCCCTAAATGCGATTTAGAGGCTCATATAAAGTACATCCTCATTATTTTGATTGTATTCTTGATATATTATTATATTTTTTGCTTCTAAGCGTATGGGAATTTCTCGATTAAGGTTATCATGTTTCTCATAAGTTTCTAGCCTAATCGATTTTTTTTCCTAAATGTTTTAAATCAACTGTTGACCCTAATTGTATAAGGATAGGATTTTGTCCTAATACTCAAATGTTCATGTCTTAATTGCTACATTATGAGATATCACACATGTAAAATAAACATAGTTCAAAATAAGATGGATTACTTGATTTTATGGCTAAGGATAACCAAAGGTCCTAATCTAAGCATAACTAAGACTCTTAAAGAAACAAAGTTACGTTCAAGAATAACTACAATTCTTGTAGAACGAACTAAGCTCCTAAAAAGAAGTATTACTTGGTTTTAGGATTGAGAATGGCTAATGTCCGTAATCTATGTATTCTTAAAAACTTTAGTAGTAACCTTAGTTTCCAATAAGATTGATTGCTTGATTTCATGATTTAGAATAACCAAATTCTCTAACCTAAATATAACTAAGAGTATTGAATAGTTGAAGTTTCTTTCATGAAAAATATTAGGTCTTCTTGTCAAATAAACTAAGTTACAAAATAGAAGGATTTCTTGGTTTTATGGTTGATGATAGCCAAAGTTCCTAAATAAAGAATGCTTTAGAACTTGCGAAATAACCTTATGACATAAAAAGATAGGTTACTTTATTTCATGATTGTAGATAATCATTGTTCCAAATCTAAGGATAACTTAGACTATTAAATATCCAAAGCTTCTTTCAAGAATAACTAAGGTTCTTATGAAACAAACTAAGCTACTAAAAAGAAGGATTACTTGGAATCATGACTAAGAGTAGTTGTGGTCCATTATCCAAGGATTCTTAAGAACTTTTGGAATAACCTTAGTTCCCAATAAAGTAGATTACTTGATTTCACAATTTAGAATGACGAAAGCTCTTAACCAAAGGATAACTAAGATGATTAAATAGCCAAAAGATTCATGTCAAACAACCTAAGTTCCTAAATAAAAGTATTATTTGATTTCACGATCGAGGATAGCTAAAGTTCTTAATCAAAGGATTCTTAGGAACTTACAAAACAACCATAGATCCAAATAAGATGAATTACTTGATTTCATGATTGAGGATAATTGAATTTCTTTATTTGAAGATTCCTAAATAGCAAAAGCTTCTTTCAAGAATAATTAAGGTTCTTATTGAATAACCTTAGTTCATAAATAAAGGGATTTAATGGTTTTGCAATTGAAGATAACTAAAGTTCTTAATCTAAGGAATCTTATGAACTTGTAGAAATAACAATAGTTCAAAATTAGATGGATTATTTTATTTCACGTTTGAGGATAAACAAAGTTCCAAATCAAAGGGTAACATAAACTCCTAAATATCAAAAGCATCTTTCAAGAATAATTAAAGTTCTTGTGGAACATACTAAACTTCTAAAAAGAAGGGTTATTTTGTTTTACAATTGAGAATAGCCAAGGTCTATAATCTAAGTATTCTTAAAAACATCTAAAATAACCTTAGTTCCCAATAAGATGAATTGCATGATCTCACAATTTGAAATAACCAAATTTCTTAACCTAAGGATAGCTAAGACTCCTAAATAGCCAAAGCTTCTTTCGTGAATAGCATTGGTTCTTGTCTAATAACCTAAGTTACTAAATAAAAGAATTACTTAGTTTCATGATTGAGAATAGTCAAAGTTCATAATATAAGTTTAGGAATTATGGATTAGCCTTAGGTTATAAAAAGATGGATTACTTTATTTCACAATTAAGGATAATGAAAGTTCCCAATCTAAAGATAACTAAGGCTTCCAAATAAATAAAGCTACTTTCAAGAACAACTAAGGCTATAAAAGGAAGGACTACTTTGTTTTACGGTTGAGAACAACCAAGGTCTATAATCTAAGGATTTTTAAGATTTTTTGGAGTTATCTTAATTCCCAAGAAGTTGGATTACTTGATTTCATGATTTAGAATAACAAACATTCCTAACCTAAGGATAATAAAGACTACTAGATAGCTAAAGATTCCTTTAAGATAATGAAGGTTCATATCAAATAACCTAAGTTTCTAAATAGAGGGATTACTTGGTTTTACCATTACGAATAGCCAAAGTTCCTAATATAAGTATTCTTAGGAATTTGCAAAACAACCATAGTACCAAATAAGATGTTTTACTTGATTTTAACATTGAGGATAATTGAATTTCGTAATTTAAGGTTAACTAAGACTCTTATATAGTGAAAGCTTCATTCAAAAATAAATAAGCTTTTTGTCAAGTAAACTTAGTTCCTAAATAAAATGATTTAATAGTTCTGCGATTGAGGATATCTAAAGTTCCTAATCAAAACAATCATAGGAATTTATAGAATAGCCATAGTTCAAAATAAAATGGATTACTTGATTTCACGATTAAGGATAACCTAAGTTCCTAATCCAAGGATAACTAAGACACCTAAATTACTGAAGTTTCTTTCAAGAATAACTATGGTTCTTGTGGAATAAGCTAAGCACATAAAAAGAATGATTACTTGGTTTTGTGATTAAGAATAGCCTAGGTCCATTATCTAAGTACTCTTAAGAACTTATGGAGTAACCTAAAATCCCAATAAGATGGATTGCTTGATTTTATGATTTAGAATAACCAAATTTCTTAACTTAAGGATAGCTAAGAGTCTTAAATATTCGAAGCTTCTTTCATGAATAACATTGGTTCTTGTCAAATAACCTGAATCACTACATAAAATGATTACTTGGTTTCACGAGGGATGATACCTAATGTTCCTAATCTAAGGATTATTTGAAACTTATGGAATAGCCATAGATCATAAAAAGATGGATTACATTATTTCTCATTGAGGATAAATAAAGTTTCTAATCTAGATGGCTAAAACTCCTAAATAGCCAATACTTCTTTCAAGAAGAACTAAGTTTCTTGTAAAACAAACTAAGCTACTAAAAAAGAAGGGTTACTTAACTTCACATCCAAGAATAGTGAAGGTTTTCTATTTGAGGATTCTCATGAACTTCTAGAAAAAGAGAATAGCAAAGGTTTGTTTCTTATGAAACAAACTAAGCTACTATAAAAGAAAGGTTTACTTGGTTTTACGTTTGAGAATAGCAAAGGTCTGTTATATGGGGATTCTCATGAACTTTTGGAAAAACCATAATTCCCAATAAGATGAATTACTTTATTTCTCAATTTAGAATAACCAATGTTTCTAACATAAGGATAATTAAGACCACTAAATAGTTGAAGATTCTCTCAAGAATAATGAAGGTTCGTGTAAAATAACCAATGTTCTTAAATAGAAGGATTACTTGGTTTTACAATTGAGGATAACCAAAGTTCTTAATATCAAGATTCTAAAGAACTTGCAAAACAACCACAATTCCAAATCAAATGAATTACTTGATTTCACAATTGAGGATAATTAAATTTCTTAATCTATGAATAATTAAGATTCATAAATAACGAAAGCTTCTTTCAAGAATAATTGAGGTTTTTGTCGAATAACCTTATTTCTTAAATAAAAGGATTTAATGGTTTTGCGATTGTGAATAACCAAAGTTCATAATCTAAGGAAACTCATGAACTTACAAAAATAACAATTGTTCAAAATTAGATAGATTCCTTTATTTCACAATTGAGGATAAAAAGGGTTTGGAATCTAAGGATAACTAAGACTCCTAAATAGCTAAAGTTTCTTTCATGAATAACTAAGGTTCTTCTAAATCAATCTAAGCTCTTAAAAAGAAGGATAACTTAGTTTTACAATTGAGAATAGCCAAGGTTGTAATCTAAGTATTTTTAAGAACATCTAAAATAACCTTAGTTCTTAATAAGATGAATTGTATGATTTCACGATTGAGGATAGTTAAATTTCCTAATCTAAGGATATATAAGGTTCCTAAATAGTGAAAGCTTCTTTTAAGAATAACTAAGGTTCTTATTGGATAACCTTAGTTCCTAAATAAAAGGATATAATGGTTTTGTGATTGAGGATAATGAAAGTTCCTAATCTAAGGGATCTTATGAACTTGTGGAAATAACAATAGTTCAAAATTTGATGGTTTACTTCATTTCGTGACTAAGGATAAACAAAGTTCCAAATCCAAGGATAACTAAGGATTCTTTGGAACTTGTGGAATAACCTTAGATCATAAAAAGATAGATCACTTTATTTCATGATTGAGTAAAAGGAAAGTTCTTAATCTAAGGATAACTAAGGTTTCAAATAACCAAAGCTTCATTCAATAATAACTAAGGTTATTATGGAACAACTTGAGCTACTAAGATGAAGGATTACTTCATTATATGGTTTAGAATAGCCTCTAAGGAATCTTAAGAACTTTTGGAGTCATTTTAGTTCCCAAAAAGTTGGATTATTTGATTTCATGATTTAGAATAACTAATGTTCCTAACCTAAGGATAACTGAGACTACTAAAGAGCTAATGATTCTTTCCAGATATCAAAGGTTGATGTCGAAGAACCTAAGTTCCAAAATAGATGGATTACTTGGTTTTATGATTGAAAATAGTCAAAGTTCTTAATCTAAAGATTCTTAGGAACTTGCATAATAACCACATCTCCAAATAAGATGGATTACATGATTTCATGATTGTGCATAACTAAATTTTCTAATCTAAGGATAACTAAGACTCCAAAATAGCGAAGCTTCTTTCAAGAAACATTCTTGTTCAATAACCTTAGTTCCAAAATAAAAGGATTTAATAGTTTCACAATAAAGGATAGCCAAAGTTCCTAATTTACGGAATCTTAGAAACTTGTGAAATAATAATAATTCAAAATAATTTGGACTACTTCATTTCACGATGGAAGATAATCAAAGTTCCTAATCTAAGGATAACTAACACTTGTTAATAGTCAAAGCTTCTTTCAAGTGTAACTAAGGTTCTTGTAGAACAAACTAAGCTACCAAAAAAGAAGGATTACTCGGTTTTATGTTTGAGAATAGCAAACGTCAATTATCTAAGGATTCTCAAAAACTTCTAAAATAACCTTAATTCCCAATAAGATTAATTATTTGATTTTTTTTATTTTGAATAATCAGAGTTCCTAATCTAAGGATGAAAAAAGTTATCAAATAGCCAAAGATTCTATCAAGAATAATGAATGTTCATGTCAAATAACCTAAATTCTTAAATAGAACGATTTCTTGGTTTCACGATTGAGGTCAATGTTTCTAATCTAGGGACTCTTAGGAACTTATGAAACAACTGTGATTCCAAATAAGATAGATTACTTGATTTCATGATTGAAGATAATTGAATTTCCTAATCTAAGGATAAATTAGAGTCCTAACTAGTGAAAGCTTCTTTCATGAATAACTAATGCTTTTGTAGAACAAACTAAGCTAATAAAGAGGAAGGATTACATGGTTTCATGTCTAAGAATAGTGCAAGTCCATTATCTAAGGATTCTCATGAACTTTTGGAATAACCTTAATTTTCAATAAGATGAATTACTTGATTTCTCGATTTAGAATAACCAAAGTTTCTAACTTCAGGATAACTAAGACTACTAAATTATAAACTCTACAAATTTAGCCTTTTGAATGTATAGTTGAACTTAAGTGTTGTAAATAATTTCCCTAAGTCAATAGGACCGATAAATTTAAAACTAATTAAAATTTTAATTACTAAACCTAAAATGAATATAAAAAACACTAATATATTAATTAAAACCCCATTCACATATAAAAATCTTATATACTTATAAATATAATAGATTGATCCTAAACTTGATAAAAACCTTAAAAATCAAAACCTTAAGCTCATAAAACTTATAAATTCACCCTAACAGTAATAAAGCCCTAATTAGTGTACAATTATTTATAGATATCTACAATCCCATAAAATGTCAACGGATAAATATAGATAGCTCATAAATATTTATAAGCATAAAGAGTCACAAATTAATTAAATAAATTAACAAGATTATTGATATTATCTTATGATTATTTTTTACTTCACATATGTGTATATATGTGTGATAGTTTATATTAATTTAATTATTTTGATTTAATTTTTACCATATATTTTGTGTTTATGTCTTAAATAGTCTACATTAATTTTACATCAAATATTTTCTTCCATAATTATATCATATGTTATTTCAAATATTACCTAAAAGTTAGAAACACTTTTAGAAAAGTTAAAAAGTAACTTTTTATTCTTCTTTTTTTCTTTCCTTTCTTTATCTTTTCTTTTCTTCTTTTTCTTGCTCCACTTACGACTACCATGTGTTCTTAAGGATAAACCATGTAATGAATTGACTTAGTCACCTTATCTTACTTTTCTCCTTTCTCTTATCGCCGACCAAGTGTACAATTCTAGAAATCACTTTTATCTTGTCTTTTTCTTTCTCAAATTCAAAACAAAATCAAGTATTTCCTTCTTCATTTAGGGTCGACACACTTTTTCCTTCAAAACTTTTCACTTCTCCATCATTTTCCACTCTTTACATGCTATCAATTAATCTTCTACTCTATATAATATTCGTAAACCTTAGAAAATGGATAGTTTAAACCCTAATTTGAGTCCGAGTGTCTTAAACTGAGTTATGAGTTGATAAGGGTAGTAACAATAAAAAATTATAAAATGTAATAAAACAAATATACCACCAATAATTAAAAAAAGAAAACCTAGAAATTGATTGAAACCTTAAATCACGTATTAACACTCTAAATTTGATTTGTGCACAATGAACCGAAATCGAACTCAAATTTGATCGAAACCCTAAAACTATAACTTTAAGCTTATAAAATAATTAAATATTACTCAAGAGTGATATAATTATCGTCGATTACAATTATCGTCGATTACAATTATCGACTAAATCGCGTAATCGTGTAAAATTTTAACGAAATCGTTAAAATAACTTGTAAAATTTATAATTGTAACAAGTACCAATTAAATTAATAAATGTTCACAAAATTCCAAAATTAATTTATGATAAGTATTTTTATAATTTTAATGTTTAAAAAAGTTTATATATTTATTTTTAATTTTTATTTTCTTCCTTTTTCTTTTTTTTCTTTTTCTCTTTTCTTCCTTCTCCTAATATTTTTTTGCTGCATGTTATAGAAATGAGAAACAAAACAGCAACCCATGTACTCAATTAAAATGCCAAGTGCTGAGTTTATAAAAGAGAAAAAATTAGATATGATGACATTATCTTATCCTCATTAATGTAAAGATTAGGATATGATTTTATTTTATCTTCTTTCCTCCCTCAATTGCTGATCACGTGAGCATAAAAGAAAAAAAGAAATCTAGAAAATTTTGGAGAAAGCCAAACTAAAAACATAAAAAGAAGAAGAAGAAGAAGGAGGAGGAACAAAAGAAGAAAAAAATAAAATATAATTAGATAAGTATAATTATTTTGGTAGTATAAATGTAGATTATATGGTATGTACGTATATATACTAAGTATTTATGTTGTATTTTCTTAAATATTTCATTACATATACATGTATGTATGCATAAGTAGATAATTTAAGAGATATATATGTATGTATAAAGATATGTATGTGGTCATGTATGTATATAGGTAGAATATATGGTATGTGTATGTATCCATAAGACTACATATAATATGTATTTAGTATTTTTACAAAATAAATATAAAGATATATATAGTTGTATACGTGAAAAATGCTTATGTATGTATATATGTATACAAGCTTGATTTTCATATATATATATATATATATATATATAAGAATATGTATTTGTATGGTATGTATAAGTATTTTGTAGTTATATATCATATATATACATGTAAGCTATATTTTATGTATACCTATATATGTCTACATATGGCGTGAATATATATATAATATATAGTATATGTATAACATATAGTATATATGTAGTATACCGAATATTAAGTAGCATATATAATATAATAATATTTACTAAATAAAATAAATTGATACATATGTGAGGAGTAGGTATATATATATATTACTGTAAATTAGGGCTTACGAATTAAAGTAAATTATAAAATTAATGAAATACAGTATAAGTACATAAATATATATATATGTAAATTGTAAAATATAAATGAAAAATAAGAAAATAACAAATAATAAAAATAATAGCAATAATAATAATGATAATTGTAATAAGACTAAAATCCCAAAAATAGGGAAAAAATGCTTAAAATAATAAAATTTTCAATTATATGATTTAAATAATTATTAAATCATAAATATATTAAGAAAAAGCTAAAATTAATACTTTATAATTTTTAAATTAAAATAATAACTTTTTTGATATTTTTATATCACAATTTAAACTGCAAGTCATAACGTCTAAAACGAACCTCACAATAAGAAAATATGCTTGAAAACGATTAAAATAGACTATAAGTTCATAACGATCCGAGTTAAAACGAAAAAGTTATACGTAATTCAATAAAAAGCTCAAATCAACAATTTCGCGCAACTAGGTGAAGTAAACCTTACAAATTCTAATACTAGTTTAGCTTTAAATTCCTAAACTTACAATTTTCTATATTCTTTATTCTTAAGTGATTTTGACCTTGACCCTGAGCTGTCCTTAGATTATTATGACCCTTGAGTCGACTATTTTACTCGATTAGAAAAGTTAACTTAAAACACGCATAATCATGCACTGCATAACTAGTTCCGATAGTCACATTATACGGAGGTAGCAATAGGCCATACGTGGGTTGATTATTGATTGTTATAGATTTCGTACGATGTACACGTATAATATGACCTTACCCTGGCTCGCGGGATTAGAAGGTGTTGGAGGCGTTAATTGCTTAGCTAAGAGTCGAGTCCAGAGGCCTCCGTTTAGGAGTAAGTGAGGGCTGCGTGAATCTACTCACAATTATATGTAGAACTCATTTTTGATAAAACTGATAATGGATATACCATTACATTTTAAATACGAAACACGGAGTTTCGTTATGAAATAA
>JAMXBB010000009.1:55390201-55439428 GCA_024138015.1 Lumnitzera littorea | reverse complement strand
ATTAAAATGGACTATAAGTTTATAACGATTTGAGCTAAAACAAAAAAGTTATATGTGATTCAATAAAAAACTCAAATAAATAATTTCACATAACTAGGTGAAGTAAACCATACAAATTCCAATACTAGTTTAGCTTTAAATTCCTAGACTTACAATTTTCTATATTTCTTATTCTTAGGTAATTCCGACCTTGACCTTGAGCTGCCCTTAGATTATGACGACCCTTGAGTCGACTATGGTTAAGTGAGTTTTCCTAATGATTCCATTCTTGTTTATGTTTGTAGTTAGTGAATATAAGTTATGATCAATAAATGAATGTTGTATGGGGTTGGGTTGTATTTGTGTATGATAATTGGTTGTTAATGGTGAATTTACTTTAAATTACCATAATGTATTGATTGTTGCATCATAGGTTCACTAGGAATTGATCATTTATGATTTTGAATTACTACTGAATAATAAAACCTAATTTTACTCGACTAGAAAAGTGAACTTGAAACACGCATAATAATGCACCGCATAACTAATTTCAGTAGTTACATTACGTAGAGGTAGCGAAAGGCTATACGTAGGTGGTTTATTGATTGCTATAAATTTCGTACGATGCACACATGCGATATGACCTTACCTTGGCCCACTAGATTACTAGGTGTTGGAGGCATTAATTACCTGGCTAAGAGTCGAGTCCAAAGGCCTCCGTTTAAGGGAGAGTGAAGGCTGCGTGAATCTACTCACAATTATATGTAGAACTCGTTTTTGATAAAACTGATAATGGATATACCATTACATTTTAAATACAAAACACGGAGTTTCGTTATGAAATAAGTTTTAGTATGATACCCGGATTTGACTATGCTGATGTATCTCTAACCCTGACTTCGGAGGGCGTTAAATATGAGTTGCATGCAATACCTGGTCACCTGCATGTATTTGTTTAGCATTCTTACTGACATGCATTCATTTGATTGAACTTAATTATTGTATTACTTACTTGCTATATGGTTGAGGAGATTATCTCACTAAGCTAGTTAGCTTATACCCTTAAAATCTTCTTTCACAGAAAAAGTTATTTATGGAGTTGGGCCGTCGCATACTCGAGGATAGTGTTCATCAAGGGATCAATGTGGGAGTAGGACGTGATAAGAGAGTACTTATGATAGATTAGAGAGCCGATTATGTAATCAAATGATACTAATTTGATTTAAGAAATGCTTTAGATTTTTTATCTGTAAATTCTTGTATAAATAGATTATGTAATATGTTTCTATATTTTATTATTGTTATAATGAAATGATATTACTTATGCTTGTGCACTCTTGGTTATTAGTTGTAATTGTAATTATAGCATTATGTATCGTATAAAAGGTTCATCGATTATAAAGGAATTCAATTTGCAATCTTTTGTATGGTATATGGTGATTGTCATGACTAATCACCCTTGGGTTATGACAATATTATCATCTTCCATGTCATTATCTTATGAGCTTCAAGGAGAAGAAGGAGAGCAAAACCAATAATTCTTAAGACCAAAAGTAATCACATAATACCTTATATTATACTAGTTTTGTTTTTCTTATGTAATATAAGTTTTTGTCTATTTCTTTTATGTTAATGTTATTGTTGGTGAATTTTAGGTGATGGAAATGTCCTGTAAAGATAAGAAAATTACTTGGTATCAAGGCTAGTCTTATGCAACTACTCCAATGCCTAAGTTAGTAAGTAGGGATGGGGAAAGTAAAGTAAGTAGTTAAGAGTTATTAGATGTCTCTTATAGAGTTTTTTTCTAGTATTTATAGGAGATTGTCATGTCTGAAGGAGCAATTATAGGAATAATTATCAAGATACGTGGAAGCTTCTTGATTAGACACCTTCCCTAAAATGTAGGGAGAGTAGCAAGTTATATAATATAATCATACTTTTGATAACTATTTGCACCATGAATCTTGGATTCAAATTAGGAACGAATCTGTATTACTTGGTGCAATGTCAAGAGTATCAATTTCTCGGCAAGGTACTGAGAATATGGATTACTTAGCCTATTGACAGCTGAATGGATGAGTAAGCAAAGTTATATCAACGCTTATCAAACTGAGTAGACGAAAATTGACTATTAACATTTGTCCCCCAACTCTCATGTTTGAGAATTTGATAAAGGGAGTAATACATGATGTGCTAGAGGTCAAGTGGGGAGCAATTCTTTAGATGCCAAGTGAGCTGGGAAGCAAGACAGTTCGCATCCTAATTGAAAAGTTGCAACTTTCAAATTCTTGCTCGTTCAAGAAACCAAAGAGTAAGAGGTATGATACTTATTTTTAATAGTTAATTTTTGCTCAACTTACACTTGTCCTTTCATCGGTTGAGAAGCTAGGTGATCGAATCTCTTGACATTCGCACTCTGTAGAAAACACTTGGCAATTATGCCGAGTAGAAGAAACGCTTTTTGCTTGAATTCAAATCTATAGCGCGAACAATTATTATAAGCATAGTTATATTTTACAACCGCTTGCTATCCTTATATATTAGGGGAGATGTCAAGCTAAGAGTACTCTACGTATCTTAACAATTTCCTTAACAACTGCCCTAGACACAACAACCATTTATAAATACCAAAAAGAAACTTGGTAAGAGCTCTCAAACACTTCTCATTCTCAAACTTACTATACTAAATCACAATTCTAACTTAGCCATTGGAGTGGTTGCACCGAACTGGCCCTGGTACTAAGTATTTTACTCTCTTTTGCAGGACTATTTCCTTACCCCAAAACTCACCAATAACATTTGGCACCATTTGTTTTTCTCTAAACACAACTACATGGCTAGAACTAGGATGACACAAAGTATAGGTGCTGTTACTTCCTCCCAACAATGTGAAGGAGGTAATCGGCCTACTGATGAATAATGATTGGCTCGACTCAAGTAGCTCTATCTCGATTTAGCCAATGAAAATTTCAAGCTAAACAAAAAACACGAACAAATCCTTGACCTTCTCCATAAAAGTTTTCACCCGAATCAGGAAAAAGAATGTGGTGATGATGATGCCAACAGTACCGACGATTCCATTTATTCACCTAAATTGCCAAAAAAACAAGTTGAGGTTCCAGCATGACCCACAGCTCTTGCTTTCAAAAAGATTGATTAGTGCAAGGAACTATAGCACATGCATCATGTAGGACCCTCATATGTCAGTATACCTGTTTCAGTGACTAAACAATTCTAAATCAAGAAAAGTCCTTTTATCTTAAAGATTTTGGAGGAAGTAATACCTCGACACATCAAGATACCTCAATTTGAAACATATGATGGGATAAAGGACCCTGAAGACCACTTGGAGTACTACCAAACACCAGCTAAGTTGCATGGTTTAAGCAACGCAGTGGCCTATCAAGCCTTTCCTTCAACCTTGAGGAATGTAGCCAGCACATTGTTCAAACACTTGAAACTAAATACCATATCATGTTTTGATGAACTAGCAAATGTGTTCCTTCAACACTTCTTTGCTAGCAAGCTTCCTGTGAAGGACTCTTTAATCCTAAACACCATCAAACAATAGTCTGATGAGTTAATCAGGGATTACTTGGCTAGATTCATGGCCAAGATGGTCCAAATCCTAGAACTAGATATGAGTGTAGCCTTTAACATTGTAATCGACGGAGTCAAGCCTCATGAAGACTTTTTGCTGAGTTTAAGGTTAAAGCCACCTCATACAGCTGATAGGAAGACAACATAAAGGCACGTTAAGAGGCTAATCAGAGCAGAGGAGATGGAAAGAATGACAAATGGAAAAATGCTAAGGATAGACTTGGCACTGACAATGACAATGGCTCAGACACCAAGAGGAAGAGATTGAGGTTCCCGACATTCTCATCCCTCACGCCTATCAATTGTCCAATCTAGGATATTTTGATGGAGCTTAGTGGGGAGAGAGGTGTCTTTGAATGGTAGGAAAGAATGTGAGGAAATCCTTCAAGAAAAAAATTGAATAAGTCTTACGACTTCCACCGTAATAAGGGTCACAATACGGATGACTGCATTCAACTCAAGAATGCAATCAAAGATGCAATACAATGCAAGTACTTGCGCAAATTTCTGGCACGTGATGTTGAGAGAATCGAAAGACCATCTCAGAGGAGAAGAGAGGAACATAAAGATGATACTCGGCCAGCAATGGTTGTAAGAGATGCAAGGGATGTTAATCCTAACAGAGCACCCAATAGAGTAATTAATACAATTGTCGATGGACCTAGTATAGGCCAATCGAGTTCTTCGATCTCGCTTAATGCTAGGAATTACATTTGCAATATTTATGAAAAGAAAGTCAGAATTGATAATACAATATCTTTCAGGGAAGAGGATTTTAAGGGCATACAAAGGCTGCATGATGATGCACTTATCATCAATGCGAGAGTCGCTAACTTTGAAGTCAAGATGATTCTTGTTGACACGGGAAGTTCAGTTGATATCATTTTTTAACATGCTTTCGATCAAATGAGACCTAAGATCAAAGCACAACTACGATCTTACAAGTATGACCTCTATGCCTTTAATAATCAACCCATCTATGTAGCTGAAGTTATCTCATTGGCGATACAGATTAGCGATGACAAGCATATTGTAAAGGACAAAGTGGATTTTCTCATCATCAAATGTTGGCCCCCTTACAACATGATAATGGGATAGCCATCCCAACATTTATTCGGCATCGTCCCTTCAATGGTACATTTAAAAGCCAAGTTATCCACTCTTACGGGGATCGGTGTGTACAGAGGGGGTCAGCAATTGGCATGCTCTTTATATATAAGGGCTTTGAGGCGAGAGAAAGTATTTCAAGTCGAGACCTACCTAGAAGGAAAGTCCATTGGCATAGAGAATGCTGAGAATGATACAAAGGAAATTCCTTTAGGAAACGATCCTAAGAAGACGATAAGGATAGAAAAACCCTTGTCAATTAATGTCTAGTAGATTATGATTGACTTCTTGTAGGCCAATGCTGACATATTCGCATGGTCACCATTAGACATACCCAGTATCCTGATAAACGTTATGGTGCACAAGCTCTAGATTAACCCGAATGTAAAGGTTGTCTAATAGAAAAAGAGACATTTTGTACCAAAGAGACAAGCAGCAACAGAAGAAGAGGTTTAGAAATTGTTGATGGCAAGATTCATCTAGGAAGAGCCCTATCCGACTTAGCTAGCAAATTGTGTGCTAGTTAAAAAGTCTAACGGCAAATGGCGAATGTGCATAGACTTCACAGATCTTTACAAGGCCTATCCTAAGGATTGTTTCCTACTGCCAAAGATCAATCAGATGGTAGACGCAACTGCAGGACATGCATTGCTTTCTTTTATGGACACTTTCTCCAATTACAATCAAATCAGGATGGATAAGGCCAATGAAGTCCACACATCTTTCGTTACCAAATTTGGAAGGTACTATTATATAGTGATGCCCTTTGAGCTGAAAAACGCTGGTGCCACATACTAAAGATTAGTAATGAAGATGTTCAAATCTTAGATCCATAGGAATGTTGAAGTATATGTAGATGACATGATTGTGAAGAGCATGAAGGCAGATCATCATCTCGATGATCTGAAGGAGACGTTTGCCACATTGATTAGATATAGCATGAAACTTAACCTACAGAAGTGCGTTTTTGGTGCAACATCAGGAAAATTACTTGGGTATATGGTCACACGACATGGCATCGAGGCTAATTCGAGAAAGATTGAAGAAATAAATAATATGAAGTCACCTCGCACAGTCATGGAGGTATAGGAACTCATCGAGCAAATTGCCTCTCTCAATAGATTCATGTCGACAAGTGTGGATAGGTGCATAGAATTCTTCAAAATTTTGAAGAATCCAAAGGAATTCAACTGGACCGACAATTGCAAAAGAGCTTTCAACGAGCTCAAGGAGTTTCTTGTGTTGCCTCCAATACTCTTGACACCTATTCCTAAAGAAAATTTATACCCATATCTGTCAGTCAGTTGCTGAGCACTTTCCTTTGTGTTAGTTCGAATTGATGGCAAAGATCATTGACTCCTTTATTACGTGAGTTATATTTTGGAAGGGCTAGAGCTTTGGTACATAAAGATAGAAAAATTTGTATTGGTAGTGGTTCTCTCGATAAGAACATTGAAGCCGTTCTTTGAAGCTCACCAAATTATTATCCTCATCGATCAACCATTGAGGCAAGCATTGCAAAGACCCGATTCTTCAGGGATGATGATACAATATGCCTTGGAGTTCAGTACCCATGGTGTACAATATAAACCTAGAACGATGTTAAAGGCTAAAGTATTGGCGGATTTTCTAGCTAAATTTACAAGGGATGTAGATTATGTGGAGATTGTCGAGAAACTTATCTATTTTCTTTATGTCAATGGTTCTTCAACACGAGAAGGGAGTGGTGTAGGCTTAGTTCTCCAAGGCCCCCATAATGTCAAAGTTCATTACGCTCTGAAATTTGGATTCCTAGCCAATAACAATGAAGCAGAGTACAAAGCTCTAATTGTCGGATTGAAACTAGCTAAAGAGATTGGTGTTAAGAAACTCGAAGTGTTTTATGATTCCCAGTTAGTGGTAAATTAGGTCATCAAAATGTTATGCAGCAAGAGATGAAGAGATGAGTAAGTACCTATTGGTGGTACAAATGCTTGTAGATGAATTCTTATCTTTCTTGATTCACAAAATTTCAGGAAGTAAGAATATTGTTGTCGACAAGCTATCAAAGTTGGCTAGTATGGCATTCCCTGAGCTGAACGAGAAACTTTTCATCGAATTTCTCCCGTAGAAAAGCATGTCCAATCTCTCGCAGAGCTGTGAGTTAGTTCCTTGCCCAAAAGAAGAATCATGGATGGATCCCTTAGTGAATTATCTAAAAGAAGGTTCTGTCCCTGACAACAAAAAGGAAGTACGAAGATTGACTTACCAAGTCATGAACTATATGCTGATTGATGGTCAGTTGTACAAGTGTGGCATATCCTAACCTTACCATTGATGCCTTTCCCTAAGGGATGCTTAGAGGGTATTATCTGAACTTCATGGTGGCATATGCAGCAATCATATAAAGGTACAAACATTGTATATTCAAGCACTACAACTCAGCTATTATTAGTAAACTATGAAAGAAGATGCGAAGGATATTGTCTAATAGTATCCTCAATGCTAGAAGCATGAGTTGCTAAGTAAAGCACTTGTAAATGAATTATATAGCTTAACTAGTCCTTGGCCTTTCACCTAATGGGGGCTAGATATTCTTGGACCCTTTCCTAAGTCTATCACCCAGCGACAATTCATCATTGTCACCGTAGACTACTTTACTAAATAGGCTGAGGTCGAGGCTGTGGTAAAGATCATTGAGTAGAAAGTGGAAGCTTTCGTCTTCAACTCCATCATATCTAGATTTGGAGTGTCCTACATGATAATTACAGATAACGCCCTACAGTTTGACAACAACAAGTTCCGAACATTTTGCTAAAAGCACGACATTCGACTGAACTGTATGTCTATAGTACACCCACAAAGAAATGGATAAGTAGAAGCCGTAAACAAGATCATATTGCACAACCTCAAGCAAAAAGTAGATCAAATTAGGGGGAAGTTGGTCGACGAACTACCGAATGTCCTATAGGGATATAGAACCACTCACAAAACCTTAATAGGAGAGACAACATTTAAGTTGGCTTACAGCACTGAAGTCGTGTTACCGATTGAGTTGGACTTGCCTAATCTTTGTACCATAATTTTGACGTTATGCTTAATCAAGTCGGATTGACAACGAATCTGGACACTATTGAGGAAATCCAAGACATTGCGAAAGCTAGGGTCACGGCATACCAGCATAGAGCAGCAAGATACTATAATTAGAAAGTGAAGCACAAGGTTTTCCAACCTAGAGATTTGGTTTGTCATAAGATGGAAGCATTAGGTGCGTGAGCAAATTAGGGAAAGCTTGGAATGAATTGGGAGGATCCTGTCAAGATCCAGGAAGTCGTTGGCGAGGGGGCCTATCAATTAGAAAAGTTGGATGGATCTATCATCCTGCAAGCTTGGAATGCCAATAATCTAAAATTTTATTTCAATTAATGTCGGATGATTTCTACCGTCACTCATCTAGCGAAACCCAACGTGCTTGTAAGATTTATTTATGATAGTTATATATTTGATGTCTTTATGATTTGGTTATAATTGCCGAATGAACGAGTTTTAGGCTGAATGGCAAATGAGCTGATATAAGTTCTAGCCTAATGCTGTAGAAGAACTATACAAATTAACTATACAACCGAGTAATGCGGTTAGTCCACAACTCAAACGATTGATGAACGGTATAAAAATGGGCGTATGAAATAAAACATGTCGGGGAAAAATGGGTGTGTGAAATAAAACATGCCGAGGAAATATGGGTATGTGAAATAAAACATATTGAGGAAAAATGGGCATGTGAAATAAAACATGCGGAGGAAAAATGGGCGTATGAAATAAAACATGCCGAGGAAAAATGGGTGTGTGAAATAAAACATGCCGAGGAAAAATGGTCGTGTAAAATAAAACATGCCGAGGAAAAATGAGCATGTGAAATAAAACATGGCTAGAAACGATATACTTGTGAAATGAAACAAGTTAGCAGGGTATGTGAATTAAAACATATCGAGAAATAAATGAAGTGAATTAAAGCATTCCAACAAATGAGAGCACTAAACAACATGCATAAACCAAACAAACCATGAAAGCTCAGTTACGCGAAAGTCACATACACTTAACATTGCCTTAATTATATTCCAGTAATTAATTACAAGAGAACAACAAGTCCTAAGGCCTATTCTCAAATTCAGTAAAAGCGATTCTTAAATCTTTCACTAGGTCTTCCTTGACAACCAGTTTCTCGAAGCAAGCAACTTCTTTAGCTTGAGCTTCATTATCATTTTGATTGATACTCTCGGTAACCGTCTTGTTGCCTTCATCTTTGTCAGCACTACTAACTTTGTTGTCGACATAAGCAAAATTGAGACACGAAAGATCATAATCAAGATGAAGCTTCAAGACCTCTTCCCTTGCCGCTTGAACTACCTCCAACAACTTCTTGCATAGAAGCCTCTCGTATTGCTAACTAGGAGTGACTATATCGAGAGCCTCTTCAATTGAAGGTCCTTTCTTCATAGCCTCTTGCAATTCGACCACATAGCTCTATAAGTTCAAGTTATTAGTCTCCAACTCCTTTATCTGCATCCTGAGCTTATCTTCATCATTGCTCATTATGCAATTAGTTCGACCCAAGCCCCAGCACTCTTCTCTTTTCTTCTACAGTTCCTCCTTCAAGCTTTCAAACTCTTTGTACCGTTGTTCCATTTTGGCCTTCAAGTTATAGATTTCATCAGCGGCGAGATCTTATGCCAATTTTTCAGCAGCAAGTTCCTCTTTAAGCTTTCTTGCCTCCATCTTAACCCTAATCCTCGCATTCTTAGCCATAATAATTTTGGCCTTTGATGCATTGTATGCATCCTCAACTTTCTATAGCAAATTCAATTATCATAATTAAGAACGATCGGATATTATACAGACATAGTAGAGGATATTACCTTCTTTGCCTCTCTACCAACCTCATCCAAAGCTGTAAGGATGTAGCTACTTATCTAGAAAAAAAAATGTGTTAATTATCTGAAGGAGTTGGAGAAAGAAAGTGTTTATGCATACTCACATCATACAATTTGGTCGCGACATGGGCCTTATTGCAACCACCAATGCTATCGACATCCTTCTTGGTGATATCTTTGTCTTTCAGAAGAATGATTCCTTCTATTAAAGCCAAAGATTTCGCCATATCTCCTAAGGGTGAGTTAGTGTCCAAAATTTGATGGCTCCAGCAAGGGATGAAGCACTTGCCAACCTCTTTGTTTGGTATGAATTCAATGCTATTGATGCCAAAAGCTTTAGCATGCATTACCTCCTTCGCCCATTTGTCCAAGCCCTTAGATTTCATAATAAGTAGCTAGCCGGCAAGTTCCTTCCCTGGTCTTTTTTCACCACTTAAAGCTACCGCAATCACTTGTGATGAGGCTTTTGCAGCAATTGCATTTTCATCCTGCTCGTTGAGGGATGTCTCTCAACGCTCGCTATTCCTCGGCTCGATGAAAGTTTGAATAATCACGATCGGAGGCTCCTCAAATTGAACCTCAGTTGGTTGTACATTCTCATTCTCCTTTACTTTCTCAGTAGGATGAGAGATCTATGTAGCTGCATGCTTTCCCACAACCTCCTTTACTGGTCTCTTCGTGATAACAGGCCATGTGGTAGTTGTAGAGGTGGTCGCCCTCCTATCAGCCTTAGACTTCTTAGCCTTAGCCTAAGCAAGTAGCTTTACAGGATCTACCTCTCTAGCACCCATATCTACAAGATAAGTAAATCAATGAATATAAACAAGGAAAAAATATGAACTTACATTTTTTATGTCGAACAAGGCTCAAAGATCACTATTCTCCCCTAAAGTCTCGAGAACGGCTTTCCTTGTAGCTATACTCGGTACGGTGGCAACACATAAGTGTACTTTCTTTTTCAAAAAAATATTGATTTGCCATTTTCATAACACCGTATAATTCTCTCGGTGTCCTAAAAGAACATTTTGTTTCTCCTTCTCTTCTGAATCTTTTTCGCTACGGCTGCATCATTCAATATTAAATCTACATCCTTTGTATGTATCAGCTTAGTCCATTAGGTTAAGAAGTCCAAGTCCTCATCAAATACTATTAACACGAACTTATCATGCTACTTGTGAATCTTAGATTCTAACCCGTCTATGAACTTATGCCTATGTTGTAAACCCCGTAAATCTAGCATTCTAAGTATAGAATTAAATTCACGTACTATAGATTATTCTCTTATGTCAATAGAGTCAATAAACTTTAAAAGCGACTAAAATTCCAATTTGAAACCTAAAGAGAATATGAAAAACCTCAAATTATCTATCAAAACTCTAGTTGTAAATAAAACTTAAACCCAAAATATGTATAACTATAAGAGATTGACTTTGAACTAGATAAAAACCCTAATCGAGTATAAATACGTAACGATATGCTAAATCATATAAAATCATCAACCAATTATCAAAGATAACTTTCAATTATCCATAAATGTGTACAATATTAATTTAATTTACTAGAAACTAGAAATATTGCATTATAGACCATATTCATCTTTTAATTATATAATTAAGTTAGTATTATATAGAATTAAGTGTTTAGTTGATGTTTACACTAAATATAGTCAATATTAACATACTAAATAGCACTTTTCATAATAGTCACATTAAGTACTATACTAAATGATGTATATAAGATATAAATACTTAGAAAAAGTTTTCAATAATGGTTTTTGCTAATTACTTCATTTAACTCCATATTCCTTTCATTTCCTTAATTTTTCTCCTAATTAGCCTTAATTCCCTCCTTATGTACACTACTTACATGTAATTTGAGAATGTTGACCAAGTCAAAGTGTTGACTAAAGTCAACATGTATCCTTTTCATCTAGAATTCTCTTTCAATTTCTATGAAATTCCTCTCATTTCTCACATGATTTTTTTTCAACCCTTATTCCCTCTTGCCGTCCACTTCCTCTCCCTTCTAGATTTCCCTTTTCTTCTTCTATAAAATACAAATAAGACACAATAAAGCACATTTTTTTCCTCCCCATCCAAACCGTGACCCTTCTTCTTCCTTCCTTTTCTTTAACTTTCCAATTTCACTTCTATATTTCCAATAACTCATCCTTAAACAAATTCACTATATACTTGCTTTCCCATTTTATATTACAAAAGAAAAAAAGGTATGTTTTTATATAATTTTTCATCTTAATTAGTAAGTAGTTGTTTATGTTATGTTAGCCTTAGAGTTATCATGTAATATGTACATATATGTTGACACAAATAGGATTCTTATACACTTGTACGTAAGTGTAGCAATACTTAGATATAAGGTTAGACATACATGAGTACATATACTAAGTGGATTCATGTGAAGAATTGTGTATAAATTTTAGTAAAGTACTTAGTGTAAGTGTAGGTATATGCATATAGATAAGCGTAGAAGAACATGTGTACATATATGGGTGTAGAAATACATATACTTATATGGACTAAATAGTTATATATTACTAGAATCCATAATATAACTATACATAAACATAGATAGGAATAGGAAAACTACTTGTACATAAGTATAAATAGCCTTATACACGAATAACCTCTATGTATATAACCTAAAATAAGAAGTATACTAACTATACATACATGTAACTTGCTAAATAAGCCCATAAGATGTAAAAATATAGATTTTGTGAAGATTTCCTAAGGGAGCATACAAGGAATACGAAAATACATATATAACCGTATGTATATATAGGTATATGTATGGGCATAATACAGTATATGTACAAGTATATGTATAAGTATAAGTATAAGTATACTAGTATACATACAAATGTATTAGAAGTATATATGTATATATAACATAAGTATCAGATACATATGTATTTAATATAAAAGTTGTGCATACATAACTTATATCATAATTACTTAAAATACTATAAGATAGCATAATAAAATAATAAAATAAGCAATATGTACAAATATACACATAAATGGGCCAAAACATAAAGGACCCTAATATATACATACTAACTCATATTAATCTTAAATAAGTACATATAATAGTAATAATAATGTAAAATCATCTAAGTATAGGAATCTAATGGTTAGTTAAATCATAAAGTGCTAAAATAAGATATAAAAATAGAAAACAAGAATATTCAAGTCATAATAATTAAAATTACAATAAATTAAACTCATATCGTAAAACACGTGTCTTAACATCTACAACAGACCTTACTGTATAAATGTAAGTCCGAAAACAATAACAAATGATTATAAGATTGTAAAAATTAGAGTTAGGATAAAAAAAGTTACATGTGACTAAAGAAGTAAGATAAAACTGAAAAAAAAAATAAGTGAGATAACTAAGTAATAGGTCCCATAAATTAATAATGAAGAGAAATAAGTAATTAAATACATAAAGTACCATAACTTACAACTATACAAATATAGTTACTATTGATCTTACTAAAGTATAGTAAACGTTGTATACACCATACTTAGGTCATATTGGGAAACTAGATAAACCACAATAGATTTTTAGTTAACTAACGAATCTGATTCTTCAGGATACTTATAAGTTTATTTATCTTTTAAGTGTCTCAATATCAAGTTCTAGAAACCTCAAAGCTTAGAGAATGAGCAATAATCCAAGTGAGAGAGTTCTAATGACTTGCTACTTGCTTGTGTATGCTACTTGTATGAGGTTTTACTACTTGCTATTGCTTGTATGTCTGAACAACTGCTTTGCTTGTTTGCTATCATCTATGTGATCACCTTTTTAAATTGATAAATATAAGTATTAGACTAAAATAACCGGTTAAACTCGTCGCATGTCTATGACTCGATAATGGTATGAATGGAGAGTACTAGCTTTGTAAAAATCTTGAGAAAAGTGTTTTTCGAAAAAGTTTTTCTACTCTTAAATATATTTTTGTACGATCTCTATAAGGGCTCGTGTAGCCATAAATAATATTTTAGCATTAAGGGTCTTAAATGGTAGATAGTTTTAGTTTGGGATCAACCTCTTTGGATTGGAACTCTTTTCTCGACTAGGATAATAATTAAGTTTCACTTAGAGGGGTGGTGCTCCTAGGCAGCCTCATG
Organism: Lumnitzera littorea; assembly: GCA_024138015.1. Classification (NCBI taxonomy): domain Eukaryota; kingdom Viridiplantae; phylum Streptophyta; class Magnoliopsida; order Myrtales; family Combretaceae; genus Lumnitzera; species Lumnitzera littorea. The sequence goes on along the minus strand of JAMXBB010000009.1, from coordinate 55,425,675 downwards.
CGAATAAGCTGAGGTACCTTGTACTGTTAAGTATAGGGGATAATCAAAGTGTAGACAACGTAATTCTACTCCTTCCATAGTTCCAAACTCCTATGGATGTGTTGCTTGAATTCATCGTACCTGCATTCATTTTGTATGTAAATAGCTTACATATGTGATAATAATGTGTGATAACTTACTTGAACAGTAGCAATAAGGAACAAACTCACTGAGCTGTTATATGCTCATTCCCCCTTAATTTCTTTTGTAAGTTTACTTACGTTGAGATTGGGATAAGTCTCGAGTGCCGAGTTTAAGATGAAGATATCTATATTAGTGTTAGAAGTAGCTGAGTACTCTTTAGATGATACATAAACATTCTTTGTAGAAAATATTTATATGTTAAAACTTGATATAATTTAATTTTTCTTGCATTTTTATAATGTTGGTATATCCTATCTTATTATTTGGTAGGGGATATCGATTCTCTACAGTTTTGAGGAACTGTAGGATATTGGACATCCATAATTATTTATATTTATATTCTACAGTAAATTAATTACTTAAAAATCAGTAACCATAGTGATTAATTATTTAGAGTCTTACAATCTCTAACTTATAATGTGGTTTTCATATCATGGGTGCACACATGATATGGGAATTTTAGGCAATCCTTCAAGGCCTCCTTTAGGGTCCTAACACATGCCTTGCAGCAATGAAGTACCACCCGTCAAGCTACCTATGAATAGTAAAGAAAAATCTAAGTAACTGAGGCATAGCCTTAACCTCAACCTCTTCACATACTACCTCAAAAGCCACCAAAAGCTTATATGTATTGGGTAAGAACATACTCAACGCAACTCTAAAGTAATTGAAGAAGCCCTAAACAAAAGCTGAGAAAGGGAAGCACAACCCAAAATCTAGATACTTCAAGTATATATGGAACTCACTCTCCTATAGAAAGCATACTCTCTCCCTATGTCTCGGTCTCCTTAAGTTTCATATTCCAGGAAGATCTTGCCAGTATTGATTATACTTTGTGATGAGAACTCTATTGACGGAATTAGCATTTCCATCAGGAGAATCACTAAAGTAAGCTATTGCGTTATATAGATATCTTGCTGATGACCTCTCTTCCTTATCCTTAAGATAATTATCCACTGGAAGCTCATTAATCCGAGTAAGTTTATCCTACCTTACCTCCATACTATCGGCCGAATTGGTCAAAGAACACACCGCCTCACTCTTATTTTAAGGGGGAAGAGTGGCCTTAGTTAACATTGCCTCAGAATTGGACAAAATAAGTCAATGAGCAACTTTGCAAACCATACCTAGACGGTTATATGAAATAAAATAATAGAAGTCGAAGAGCGAGATTCTGAATGTTTGAAAACGAATGAAAATTTTAGGAGCAACCAAAGGAGTAAAATCCAATTATGAATAGTGCCTTATATATGGACGATCCGTTCTCATACTGATATGATATTCCTGTGGATTGTTGACGTGTATCTCGTGACAAAAATCTAATGGCTAAAAACTTGTTGACAGTTATTATGTAAACCTTAGAAAATCGATAGTCTGAACCTTAATTTAAGTCCGAGTGTCCTAAACTGTGTAATGAGTCGATAAGGCTAGCAATAATAAAAGATTATGAAACTTAATAAAACGAATATGACATCAATAATAAAAACCCTAGAAATTAATCGAAACCTTAAATCGAGTACTAAAACCCTAAATCTGATTTATGCACCAATAATCAAAATTGAACCTGAATATGATCGACACCTTAAAACTATAACTTTAAGCCTATAAAATAGTTAAATATTACTCAATAGTGATATAATTATAGACGATTGCAATTATCAACTAAATCGCTTAATTGTATAAAATTTTAACGAAATCGTTATAATAATTTGTAAAAATTATAATTGTAATGGATACCAATTAAATTGATAAATTTTTACAAAATTCCAAAATTAATTTATGATGAGTATTATAATTTATATGTTTATAAAAATTACATATATTTATTTTTAATTTTTATTTTCTTCCATTTTCTTTCTTTCTTTTTCTCTTTTCTTTCTTTTCTTCATTTCTTCTTGTTGCCACATTCTGGAAATGAGAAACAAAATAGCAACCTACGTGCTTAATTAAAATGCCAAGTGTTGAGTGTATAAAAAAAGAAAATTAGACATGATGACCTTGTTTTATCCCCATTAATGAAAAGATTAGGATAGGATTTCATTTTTATTTTCTTTCTCCTAAATTGCTGAACACGTGAACATAAAAAGAAGAAGGAAATTTGGCAAAAAAACAAAAAGAATTCAAGCTGAAAAGAAGAAGAAAAAAATTCTAGAAACTAAAACACCAAAACCATAAAGAGGAAAGAAGAAAAGAAGAAGAAAAATCAAATATAATAGGTAAGTAAAATTATTTTAGTAGTATATATGTATATTATGTGGTATGTACATGTATATATTAAGTATTTGTATTGTATTTTATTAAGTATTTCATTACCTATACATGTATGTATGCATAAATAGATAATTTAAGATATATACATGTATGTATAAAGATATGTATATAGACATGTATGCATATAAGTATAATATATGGTATGTGTATGTATCCATAAGACTATACATAATATGTATTTAGTAATATTTTTACAAAATAAATATAGACATATATATATAGTTATACACGTGAAAGGGGAATTAGGTATGTATTTATGCTTTATTTTCATATATATATATATACATGAATATGTATTCGTATAGTATGTATAAGTATTTTGTATATATATATTTCATATATATACATGTAAGTTATATTTTATATACATATAGGTATACTTGTATGTGGCATGAATGTATATATAATAAATAGTATATGTATAACATATAGTATATATATTGTATACTGAATATTAAGTAGGCAGTATATATAATATAATAATATTTACTAAATAAAATAAATTCATAAATATGTAAGGAGGAGGCATATAAATATATATATGTATATTACCGTAAATTAGGGATTACGAATTAAAGTAAATTATAAAATTAATTAAATATAGTATAAGTACATATATACATGTAAATTGTAAAATACAAATGAATAATAAGAAAATAATAAATAATAAAAGTAATAGCAATAATAATAATTATTATTATTATAATAAGACTAAAATCGAAAAAATAGGAAATATATGCTTAAAATAATAAAAATATCAATTATATGATTTAAATAATTATTAAATCATAAATATATTAAGAAAAAGCTAAAATTAATATTTTATAATTTTTAAATTAAAATAATAAGTTTTATGATATTTTTATATCACAATTCAAACTGTGAGTCATAATGTCTAAAATAGACCTCGCTATAAGAAAATACGCTCGAAAATGATCAAAATAGATTATAAGTTCATAATGATCCGAGCTAAAACGAAAACGTTATACGCGATTCAATAAAAAGCTCGAATCGACAATTTCACGTAACTATGTGAAGTAAACCTTACAAATTATGATACTAGTTTAACTTTAAATCCTCAAACTTACAAATTTTTATTATTCTTAGATGATTTTGATATTGACCTTGAGCTACCACTAGATTACTACGACTCTTGAGTCGACTATGGCCGAATAAGTTTTCCTGATGATTCCATACTTATTTGTGTTTGTAATTAGTAAATATAAGTTATGATCAATAAATGAATGTTGTATGGGGTTGGGTTATGCTTGTGTATGATAATTAGTTATTAATGATGAATTTACTTTAAATTACAATAATGTATTGATTGTTATATAGTAAATTCACTAAGAATTAACTTGGAATGATCACTAAATAAATAAGACCTAATTTTACTTAACTAGAAAAGTTAACTTGGAACACGTATAATCATGCACCGCATAACTAATTCCAACAGTCACATTATACTGAAGTAGTGAAAGGCCATACATGGGTTGATTATTGATTGTTATAGATTTCGTACGGTGCATACGTGTGATATAACCTTACCCTGGCCCGTGAGATTACTAGACGTTGGAGGCTCCAGTTGCCTGACTAGAGGTCGAGTCTAGAGACCTCCGTTTAGGGGTGAGTGAGGGCTACGTGAACCTACCCACAATCATATGTAGAACTCATTTTTGGTAAAACTAATAACGGATATACCATTACATTTTAAATATGAAACGCGAAGTTTCGTTATGAAATAAGTTTTAGTATGATACCCAGATCTGATTGTACCGATGTATCTCCAACCCTGACTTCGGAGGGTGTTAGATCTGAGTTGCATGTAGTACCTGGTCACCTACATGTATTTGGTTGGCATATTGATTGCTATACATTCATTTGATTAAACTTAATTATTGTATAACTTGATTGTTGTATGGTTGAGGGGATTATCTCACTAAGCTAAGTAGCTTATACCCTTGTAGTCTTTTTTCGCAGGTCACGTTATTTGTAGAGTCGGGCTATTGCATACTCGAGGTTAGTGTTCTACACGGGGTTGATGTGGGAGTAGGATGTGATCAAAGAGTACTTATGATAGTTTATAGAGCTGACTATGTAATTAAGTGATACTAGTTTGACTTAAGACATGTTTTAGATTTCTTATCTATAAATTCTTATATAAATAGATTATGTGTTATGTTTCTATATTTTATTATTTATCATGAAATGATATTGCTTATGCTTGTGCACTCTTGGTAGTTAGGTGTAGCTATAGCCTTGTGTATCATATAAAAGGGCCGTTGATTGTAAGGGAATTCAATTTGCAATCCTTTGTACGGTATACGGTGATTGCCACAACTAGCCCTCTTGGGTTGTAACATATTAGGCCTACAACAAAATGATGACCTAAGTGACAGATGTCGTGCTTATAGCTTTTTGGTTTCTTGAACGGGTAAGAGATTTGAAATGATGATGTTTCAGCTAGGATATGATCTGTCCTACTTTCCATGATACTCAGCATAAATTTAAGGAGTGTCCCCCCACTCAGCCTCTACCGCAATATATATATACATAACTCCCTTTATCGTCTATTCGAACACAGGAGTTGGGGAGCAAATGTTGATAGTCAGTTTTTGCTCAACTTACACTCATCCTTTCGTCAGCCAAGAAGCTGGGTAATCAAATCCTCAGCATTTGCACTCTATAGAAAACACTCGGCAATTATGCCGAATAGAAGAAATGCTCCTACTTTGAATTCAAATCTATAGCGTGAATAGTTATCATAAGCATAATTATATTTTACAACCACTTGCTATCCTTACATAGTAGGGGAGATATCAAGTCAAGAGCTCTCCACATGTCTTAACAGTTACCTTGATAACTACCTTAGACATAATAACCATCTATAAATACCAAAAAGAAACTCGATAAGGGCTCTCAAACACTTCTCATTCTCAAACTTACTATACTAAATCACCATTTTAACTTAGGCATCACAGTGGCCGCACTAGACTGGCCCTAATACCAAGTATTTTACTCTCCTTTGTAGGACTATTTCTTAACCCCAAAACTCACCAACAACACCTGTCACCTTAGTTATCATTATGCCATAGGCTTAATAACTGTTAAAAAGTTGTTAACCATTGAAATTCTATCTTGAAACATGTATCAACAATCCATGTCACTATCAAATTAGCACATTATTACCATCAGAAACAAATTTGTAGTTATGAGGATAAGTTGACCATATTTAAAGGACTGTTCACAATCAAAAATACACTTCTTTGGTAGCATCTCAAACTTTCATTTGCTTTCTCATCTTCAATCTCACATTCTTCAACTCCTATGATATCATTAATTATAACCATTCTGGTATGGTTTGCAATGTAGGCCATCAACTTATCCTCTCCGATTCCGAAACGACGGAAATTGAGGCTACTTCTTACCCCTAAAGAAGGAGTGAGACGGCATGTTCCTCTAGTAGCTCGGCCGATAGCGTTGAGGAAAGGTGCAACAAACTCACTCAAATAAACACTCTTGCCATAGATAATTATCTTAAGGATAGAGAAGGGAGATCCTTAGTGAAATATCTATACAACAATATAGCATACTTTCGTGAATCTCCTGATGGAACTGCCAGTTTTGTTGATAGAGTCCTTGTAATGAAATATGGCAAGACCTTCTTAGAACTTGGAATCTAAGGAAGGCGAGAGAAGAGGAGAGGGTATGTTTCCTAAGGGAGCATGAATTTCACATATACCTGAAATATTTGGATTTTGGGTTACACTTCCCCTTCTTAGCATTTGTGAAGGGCTTCTTCAACTACTCTCAATTTATTTTGGGTACGTTTTCACCCAACACATACCGGCTTTTGGCAGCTTTCTAGATAGTTTATGAAGAAGTCAAAGTCAAGGCTATGCCTTAATTATTCCAGTATTTCTTTACCATTATGAGGCAATCTGATGGGTGGTACTTTAACACTATGAGGCATGGGTGTAAGTTCAAGAATAGGTTAGAGTCCAGGATCCACAAGTAGCATGACAAATTCATGTCAATAGTGTCTAATGAAGAGTTAGACTTCTAGACTCAATAGACTGAGAAGATCCGCACAAAGGACATAGAATTGATGCTGAATAATGCCATAATGGCAAAGAAAATTCAAGAGAGGAAGAAGAACAAAATGTTCTTTTGAGACACCGAGAGAATTATATGGCGTTATGAAAGCAAAGAGCCAATCTTTTCTGAAAATGAAGGTATGCTAATGAGTTATCATCATACTGAGTATCGCTTTAAGAGGAAAGCCATTCTCATGACTTCGAGGGAGAATTATTGCCTTTGAGCCTTGCTCGGTATGAAGAACATAAGTTTATTCTTTTCCCTTACATTAATATTATCATGTTTGCTCGTATTATAGATTCAGTGTCTATGAGATAAATCCTACTAAGCTATTGGCCTAGGCTAAAGCTAAAAAATTGAAAGCTGATAAGAGAGCGGCTACAAGAGCGACTACCACTCAACTTACTACCATTAAGAGGACAATAAAGGAGGACACTTCAAAGTAGGAGGCAGCATAAAAGAAAACCTCCCAACTGGCTAAGAGGTGGAAGGAGGGTTAGAAGATAGTATTAGCCAAGGTTGCTCATTTTAGGGAGCCTCTAGTCGAAAATATTCAACCTTTTGTCAAGTTGAGAAAAGGTGGTCAGGAGACAACCCTACAATGTGATTGAAGATGCCACTGCTGCTAAAGGGTCATCATTGGTGGTTATGGCAGCGTCGAGTGCTGATAAGAGATTGGGGAAGGAACTTATCGGCTAACCACTTGCCAAGAAGTCTAATGGTTTGGATGAAAAGATGAAGGAGGCAATATGATCCAAAGCTCTCAACATCAACAGTATTGAATTTGTCACCAACAAGGAGGTCAGTGAGTACTTCATCTTATGTTGGAGCCACAACATTTTAGATACTAACTCAGCCTTAGGAGACATGACAAAATCTTTGGCCTTAATGGAAGGAATTATTCTTTTGAAGGACAAAGATATTGCCAAGAATGATGTCGATAGGGTCGGCAATTGCAATAAGGCCCATATTGTGGCCAAGTTATATGATGTGAGTATTCATATCTATTTTTAACTATTGAATTTACTCAGTTGCTAATATTCCTCTTCTTTTTCAAATGAGTAGCCACATTCTGATGGCTATGGATGAGGCTGATAAGGAAACTAAGAAGGTAAGATCTATAGTAGTCTTCATGTATTCTATTGAGTCATTTCCAGTACTCATCATATTAAATGAAATTGTTGCAGAAAATTGAAGATGCATGTAATGCATCTAAAGCCCAGACTGTTGCTATCAAAAAGTTAGCACATACATTAATTGCTGACGAAGCCTCGAGCTTGGAAACTAAGATTGAAGAGCAATACAAAGAATCCGAACGCTTAAAGGAGGAGTTGTAGAAGAAGAAAGAAGAGTTCTAGGGGTTAGGCCAAACTCTTTGCATAATGAGCAATGAGGAAGATAAGCTCAACATGCAAGTTAAAGAGTTGGTGGCCAACAACTTGAGCTTATAGAGCTATATTGCCGAGTTGGAGGGGACTATGTAGAGTAGACCATCAGTAGAAGAGGCTCTCTATATAGTTACTCCTAGTTGATAGTACGAGAGACTTCTATGGAAGAAGTTGTTGGAAGGGGTCTAAGCAACAAGAGATGAGATCCTAAAGCTTTACCTTAATTACGATCTCTCCTACCTTGACTTCATCGATGTCGATGATAAAATCAGTAGTGCTGACGAAGACGATGACGATGGGGTAAGTGCTAAGATAGTTATGAAGGGTAATGATGAAGCTCATTTGAAGGATCCGAAGGAAGACGAAGAATGTCTATCAAAATTAATCCCCTATGAGTGAAAAGAGAAATTTGCCGGCTTTGAGACCCTAGGTATAAAGAAAGAAGCTTGCTTGGAGAAAGCCCTAGCCTCTAATCCAAAAACTACTTCTGCTGACTCTTAAAATAGGTCTTAGGATTTTGTTTGTATTCTTTGTTCATTGCTTTCTCTACTAAGCCAAGTATTTGTAAAAAACATTGTTGAATGAAAAGTATCTTTCATATTAACTGCTTTTAGTACGTTTTATTTCATGTACTACATTTTTCCGACCTATATGATGTACGTGTTTTATTTCACACATTCTTATTTGTGAGCATGTTTTATTTCACACACCTAATTGTTTCTTGGCATGTTTTATTTCATATGCCCAATTTGTGTATCTTTATAAACAATGTTCGTTAGCCAGTTGAGATGTAGACTAATTGCATTACTCAGTTGTAAGATTAATTTATGCATTTGATTAACCATGATGGGCTAGAACTTACATTAGTTTGTTTGTCGTGCAATCTGGAACTCATTAACTTGGCACAAAGAACAAGAAACATAATAAGACTTCAAACATAATTCTCATAAAAAAAGTACTGTAGTCTTATAACCAAGTAGGTTGTCGCCTTACAAACAGATGGAGATGAACATCGTCTAAACAATCAATTGAAATATAATTTCAAATTCTCGGTGTTCCATACTCTAGGAATTATTGAATGTTAGACAAGGTTGATAATTGGCAGTGCAGCATTGGTCCTATATAAATATTCTCTGAGCACAACAGGTGGTAAGGGTCAAAATATTGCGATACTAAAAGGGCTGGGATAAGAGAGATGGTGATATGTCGAGAGAAAACTACTTGGCCATTTAAGTGAATCTCTCATCACTCGGCAAGAGATTCTCAACAGCAGTTGGTCGGAGAACTTGGCACAAGATCTTCAACAAGTGAATGGTTAGCATCATCACTACTGAGTTTACAAATCAACATATGACAATGTAAGGAGCTTAGGGAGTTCAACTACCTTTCTTCGATGTACAGTTTGTTGTCATCAACAGGTTATTAAGAGAGAATTCTTTAGGAGAAGGATTAGAGGCCTCAGAGGAGCGCGCGAGTAATGGGATCACTGGCTAGCAGTACATCTATTCCTTAGGGTTATTGAAGATTTGCCTTCAAATCTTGGCCTTTGTCATCATTGGGTACATATGGAGTTAAGTTAGCAATGTTGGATGTGGTAGATACATCGAAACCTTTAGGTAACTCAATCTGGTAGGCATTATCATTAAGGCGCCTCAAGATCCTATAAGGTCCATCTACTCTGGGTGATAGTTTGCTCATCCTCTTATTAGGAAAGCAATCTTTAGTAAGATGGATCTAGACAAGGTCCCTAGGAGCATAAATGATTCATTTCCTTCCATGGCTTCCCGTTTTCATCTGTCGGGCAATAGTTTTGGTCAATTGCTTAACAATTCTTTGGTGTAACTTGTGAAATTCTTTAGTACGCCACAGGCCAGATTGACTCTCCTCTTGTGTAGATAGATTGTTAACTAAGTCTAAGGGTAGGTTCAAGTTAAGTCCATAAACAATATCTTTCATGAATAACATTGGGTCTATCTCGTCGAATAAATAAAGTTACTAAATAGAAGTATTGGTTGATTTTAGGATTGAGGATAGCCAAAGTTCCTAACTAAGGATTTTTAGGGACTTGCAAAGTGACCATAGTTCCATATAAGATGAATTACTTAATTTCATGATTAAGCATAACCAAATTTTCTAATCTAAGGATAACTGACACTTTGAAATAGCCAACGCTTGTTTCGAGAATAACTAAGGTTCTTGTTGAATAACCTTAGTTCCTAACTAAAAGGATTATGTGGTTTCATGATTAAGGATAGCTAAAGTTCCTAATCTAAGGAATCTTAGGAACTTATGGAATAACCATGGTTCAAAATAAGATAGACTACTTGATTTTATAATTGAGGAAAACCAAATTTCCTAATCCAAGGATAACAAAAACTCTAAAATTGCTAAAGCTCCTTTTTAGAAAAACTAAGGTTCTCATAGAACACACTAAGTACCTAAAAAGAAGAATTACTCAATTTTACGATTGAGAATAGCCTAAGTCTACAATCTAAGTATTCTTAACAACTTCTAGAATAATCTTAGATCCTAAAAAGATGGATTATTTGATTTTACGATTTGAAATAACCAAAGTTCCTAACCTAAGGATACATAAAACTACTAGATAGCCAAAGATTCTTTCATGGATAATGTTAGGTCTTGTTGAATAAATAAAGTTACTAAATAGAAGTATTACTTGGTTTTACAATAAAGAATAGCTAAAGTTCCTAATATAAGGATTCGTTCTAACTTGTGGAATAACCTTATTTAATAGAAAACGGCTTACTTTACTTCATGATAGAGGACAACCAAAGTTCCTAATATAAGACTCTTGAATAGCCAAAGTTTCTTTTAAGGATAACTAAGGTTCTTGTAGAATAAACGAAGCTACTAAAAAGAAGGATTACATGGTTTCATGAATGAGAATAGATAAGGTTTGTAATCTAAGTATTCTTAAGAACTTTTAGAATAACCTTAGCTCCTAATAGGGTAGATTACTTGATTTCATGATTTAGAATAACCAAATTTCCTTACCTAAGGATAACTAAGACTACTAAATAGCTAAAGCTTCTTTCATGAATAATGTTGGTTCTTGTTGAATAACCTAAGTTACTAAATTAAAGGATTACTTGGATTCACAATTGAGGATAGCCAAAGTAGCAAATATAAGGATCCTTAGGAACTTGTGGACCGACCATAGTTCTAAATAAGATTGATTACTTGAATTTATGATTAAAGATAACAAAATTTCCTAATCTACAGATAACTAAGATTCCTAAATAGCCATAACTTCTTTTAGGAATAACTAAGGTTTTTGGCAAATAACCTTAGTTCCTAACCTTGGCAAATAAAAGGATTACATGGTTTCTTGATTGAGGCTAGCTAAGGTTCTTGATCTAAGTAATCTTACAAACTTGTGGAATAACCATAGTTCAAAATAAGATGGATTACTTGATTTCACGATTGAGGTTATTGAAAAGTTCCTAACCTTAGGATAACTAAGACTCATGATTGCCAAGGCTTTTATCAAGAATAGTTAAGGTTTATGTGGAATAACTTAAGCTCCAAAATAAAAGGATTACTTGGTTTTATGTTTGAGGATAGCTGAAGTTCCTTATCTAATGATACTTGGGAAGTTATGCAATAACCTTAGTTCTGAAAGTGATGGATTACTTGATTTCAGGATTGGTAGTAGCCAAAGTTCTAAATCTAAAGATAACTAAAACTCCTAAATAGCCAAGGCTTCTATCAAGAATTGTTAAAGTTCATATGGAGTAACTTAAGTTCCAAAACACAAGTATTTTCTTGGTTTTGTGATTAAGGATAGACAAAGTTCCTTACTTAAGGATACTTAGGAAGTTGTGAAGTAAGCTTAGTTTTGAAAATGATGGATTACTTGATTTCATAATTGATGATAACCAAAATTCCAAATCTAAGAATAACTAATACTCATAAATAGCCAAGGCTTCTACACTAGGTAGTTAAAGAGTTTTATGACCAAAAGAAGCTACAGATAAGAGCTATATTTCTCTTAGTCGAGCAATAAAGTGAAACATCCACAACGAGCATAGAGCTAAGGACTCGTAATGAACTTGAGAGAAAGAGCCCGATGGTGATGGGAAAAGCGGCACTCAACAAATATTAAAAAACACCATTCGGTGCAATTAAGTCAAGATAAAGGAAGTTAGGTTTCAAGAATAACTAAGGTTCTTATGGAATAGACCAAGGTCCATAATATAGGTATTCTTAAGAACTTTTGGAATAACCTTAGTTTATAATAGGATGCATTACTTGATTTCATGATTTGCAATTGCCAAATTTCCTACCTTAAGGATAACTAAGACTCCTAAATAGCCAAAGCTTCTTTTATGACTAACCTCGGTTCTTGTCGAATAAATTAAGTTCTCAAATAGAAGAATTACTAGGTTTCATGATTGAGGATAGCTAAACTTCCTAATCTTAAGATTCTTAAGAACTTAAAAAACTAATAAAGTTCCAAATAAGATGGATTACTTAATTTCATAATTGAGGATAACCAAATTTGCTAATCTAAGGATAACAAGAAGTATGAAATAGCCAAATCTTCTATCAAGAATAACTAAGATTCTTGTGGAATAACTTAAGTTCTTAAACAGAATGTTTAATTAAAGATAACTAATGCTCTTAATCTAAGGAATCCTTAAGACTTATCGAATAACATTTGCTCATAAAAAGATTAATTACTTGATTTTACGATTGTGTATAACCAAAGTTCCTATCTTAAGTATTGATAGTCGAATTTTATAGATTACATTCACTTGTCCACTTAGTTGATGAGACGTCAAGTAATTCACATCTCGGCATATGCTAGCCAAAACGACCATACCTAGTTTGAATTTAAGTGGCGAGAATAGTTATCTCCTAGCATAGTTCCATTACATTACTGCCTACTATTCTTACATTTTAGGAATATACTTAACCGCAAAGTTTCCATGTATCTTAATAATCATGTGATTAACTACTGTTTTAGACACTTGTTATTCGCATATAAGTATAGATAAGAAGCATTGTAAGAACTATCTAACAACTCACAACTACTCATCTTATCTTCTTTAAAATTTACCTACTAACTTAGACATCGAAGTAACTGCATCAGCTTAGCTTCAATACCTTTTAATTCTTTGTACTTTACAAGAAGGAAATCATTTGAAAACTATACAACAACACTGAGGATAACTATGTCTCATAAATAGCCAATGCATCTATTAAGAGTAGCTAAGGTTTATACCAAGTTTACTACCAAGGGGTTGACCATCCATGGTCCCTATACCTTCCTAACATTCATGTCTATGAGTAGAGTTTCTATAAACCCTATAAATTTAGCTATTTAAAAGTAGAATTAAACTCTAATACTGTAAATGACTTCATGAATTATTAAAGTCGAGCAAGATAAAACTTTAATAAATTATAAATTTGAATATATTATAAGTAATAAAAACCCTAAAAAAATCTATCGAAACTTAAATCGTATACAAAAACTTTAAACTCGATGTAATGTATGCAAAAATACTTAAAATTGAACCCAAACTTGATCGAAACTCTAAAACTATAACTTTAAGCTTATAAAATGAATAAATATCACTTAATAGTGATATAATCATAGTCGATCACAATTATCGATTAAATTGCATAATCACGTAAAACTTTTAATGAAAACGTTAAAATAACTCATAAAAATTATAATTGTAACAGGTATTAATTAAATTGATAAATTTTCATAAAATTTTGAAATTAATTTATAAATGTTATTTTTATTAATTTTATGTTTAGAAAAACTACATATAATTATTTTTATTTTTCTTTTTCTTCCCTTTTTCTTTCTTTTTCTTTTCTCTTTCCTTCTTCTTATTTTCTTTTCTTCTCTATGTGAAATTTTTTTTGCTGGAATAGCAGCCTGCGTGTTTAATTTTGATCCATTTAAGTGTTGAGAAATTGCAATACAAAATCAAAAGCTAAGATTACGTATCCTATCATAATTAATACAAGGATTTGGCCATTTGCTTTAAAAATTGCTTTGTTTTGGAACTTTCAAACACGAAAAGAAAAAAAAAGAAGGCAAAAACACAAACAACAAAAGCAAATTACACACACACACAAACCAAACTGAAAACAAAAATAAGAAGAAGAAGAAGAGGAATAAGAAGAAGGAGAAGAAGAGGAAAATATTGTTCCAATTAATTAAAAAGTTAGGTAAGTATATATTTAATTTCTTTGTACATATGTATATTATATAGTATGTACATATATATTAAGGGTTTATTTATTTATTTAATTATATGTATATATATATGTATGTACAAATAATAATAACTATAGTATGTATTTTCCTACACATTGATTTATGTACATATGTATGCATATATATATTTATATTTAGTATTTTAGTATATAGTATATGTATGTATACATATATAGCATAAATAGATGTACTAGGTATTTCCCTTATATACATATGTATATATTCGGTATTTTATTTATTTATTTATCTATACATGATTATGTGTGTATATATTTATATATATAGTGTTTTGATTTTATGATATATGTATATACATATGCGTGTATAATGGTATGTATACTATGTATTGTCGTTATATAGGTATCTGTGACCAAATATATATATATATATGTATGTATCTAGAAAAATACGAAAATACTAGTATAATATAGTATATATGCAATATGGTATATGTTCGGTATATATATGCATGTGTATACAATAGTAATTAAACTGGGTATTTTCAATATATAAAAATATATATATATATTTATGGATGTGATTATATATATGCATATGTATTTGTGTATGATGTTACGTATTACATATTTTAATATATTTATATACGTATATGTAAATATGATCATATATGTGTATAAAACATAAAAATACAAGTATATATATGTAGATGTTGAATAGGTGTGTACATACGAATGACATATATAATATATTTAGGGTTATATTATTATATTACATAAGTATATTTATATGCATAAGAATACGTATATTAATAGTATATTATATATATAGAAATATGGGTATACTTAAATAGCACAAATATAATATACTATGATACTAATTTAATAAATAAAGTAAAGTAGTATATATGAGTATATGTACCGTGATCCTTAAAGAAATATAAAATAACTAATTTACAAAATTTAGTAAAATATAATAATAAATATCATTATATACATAATACGTATTATCCTTATGTACATATTACTTAAAAATACAAAAAAAGAAAAAATTTGAAAATGTACAAATTTCGAAAACGACATGTGGTACTTATCCATGTTGCCACATCAACATATAATTAATTTAATTAAAAATCGTAATTAAAAATAATAATAAAATAATTAATTAACAAGAAAATGATTAAATAGCCAAAAATGAAGTAATTAAGTTTAAAACCTTAAAAATGGAAAAATATGTAAATTTTAATTAAATAAACTCAAAAAAATTAAGAAAATTACAAAATATATGAATTAAATATTTATTAAATAAAAAATATATATAAAGAAAAGCTTAAAACCATATTTTATAATTATTTAAGTCAAAATAATGGATTTAGAATATTTTTACATCATAATCGAAACTGTGGGTTACAATATTCAAAATTGATCTCGTTACTAGAAAGTACGCTCGAAAATGATCAAAATGGATTGTAAGTTCATAAAAATCTGAGTTAAATTGAAAAAGTTATATGCAATTCAATAAAAAGCTTGAATCAATGATTTCATATAAATCAATAATTGAGTTAAGTAAATAGTACAACTTAGCATACTAGTTTAGTTATTTAATTCCCAAACTTACTACTTTTCATATTCCCCTAATGTTAGATTATCCTAAGATCGAGACCAACTTACCTTTGAACTATTACGATCCCTAATATCATTTATGACCAAATAAGTACTTCCGATGACTCTATACTTGTTTTGTGCTCTAGTTAGTGCATATGAATTAAATATTAATAACTTGATGCATGAAGGTTCGGGTTATGCATGTAACTGATATTGATTAATTACTATGCAAAATATTATTAAATGTGATAGTTGAAGATTTGGTTATATGATTGATTGTTGCATAATTTGAATTATTGGTTAATAATGTTTGACTACCTCATAAATTGACTTAATTATATTCAACTGAATTAAAATTAAATGGATCATGCATAGAACACGAACATTGCATATAATGTTTTGGCCATCACTTCACGCGGTTGGTAATGAAGGGCCTTGGAGAGATGGATTTCCATATGATTTGATTAGTACAATGTAGGAGCATTGGTACAACGAGACCCTATCCTTGGCTTCGGGTTTTACTGGTGCCGGAGAAGCTAACTGTAGGTGGTTGAGGGTCACGTCTAGAGATCACTGCTGTAGGGTGTGGGCGTGGACTGTGGAGGCCACCTCACCGCTAGACCTAGATATTTATGTACTATTAACTATTGGAAATAGAAACCTGTTTCGTGAAATAAAGAATTTCTACATATATTTACATATGGTTAAAAACTTAGGTGTTAGAGCTCGGTTGTGATTGGTGCCAATGTATCTCCAACCCTTACTTTAGAAGACGTTAAATCCGATGTTGAATGCAACACCAATCAACTATATATATATTGTTTGGCATACTATTTGTTCATGTATTTATATGTTTGTTAATAAACTATTTGATAACCTGCTTGCTAATATAGTATGAAGGATAACTTACTAAGCTCTTATGGCTTACTCTCTAATAGTTTTCTTTTGCAGGTTGCTAGATAATCGAGCATAGGCTAAGAGCCGAGTGTTGAGTACTAATGTCAAGGTGCTCAAAAGTTAAAATCTGAGGATAGACTGTGTAAATGATTTGAAATATTATATATAATTATTAATACTATAGTCGGATTTTATGACTTTCATAAGTTTGGGTTTTATAACTTAACTATCTAATCTTATTATTTGGTAAGGAATACCGATTCTCTATGGTTCTGATGGACTGTAGCTTATTAGATATCCATAGTTACTTATATATTATAATAAGTTAATTAAATTAAAAATTGAAAACTGTAGTAGTTAATTTTTTTTAAAGTCTTACAACTTCTAACTTGTAAGGCGGTTTTTGTATTATAGGTGCACACATGATATGAAAATTTTAAATAATCCTACTAAACCTCCTTTAGGGTCATAACAGTTTCACCATCCATGGTCCCCATGCTCACTTAGTTGTTAAAAGTTTACCACCTCGGTCTTATAATCTTATATCTACCCCTAATCATGTTAAGGAGTAACTCCAGTAGGGATAGTGCTATACAGAGAAAATAAAGGTGCCTTTTAGGAAACCCTCATTGGATCAAGCCATGTGTAATTAGTAAACACATTTTTTAATAGCCAGATATTAATTAAATTCATTTATACTACTAATCCTATCAAGTATAACCAGTAGGCACGATAAACACGAATCTTGAGCAAAAGATGTCTCTAGCTCACCATTTGTTTCAATACTTGAAGCACAACAAAAACATATTCTTTTAACACCTACACAATTTTTCTTTCTACTTCACTCCTAACACTACTTAGTTTAAGCTTTGTTAATGACTTATTCTAGAGTTCAAAACTCGAATTAAGGTCCTAATTGTATTTAAGGAAGGTTAGGTTAGAAGCAAGAAAACTTAAAAAATAGAGAAATAGGGAAAGGAACGGGATCACGGTCAAGGTTCATGACCGTGTTCCTTCACCTTAGTTTTTTTCAACTTTACACCAAGACCATACCTAAGGACCACAATTGCAGTCTTAAGGTATGTTCCTCTTGGTCCCCAAAAATTTCACTTCATACTCTAACTTAAAACTTTACGAGAAGACCATAACCACCACTAGTAGGATTACAACCATGGTTTAGCCTGTGGTTTTCTCCTTCAACAAACACATCATCCTTCAATTTTCCTCTTTCAAACACCTTTTGATACAGCCCTATATCATCCTATCACTCTAAAACTTCACCCATCATAATCTTTTATCAACTTTCTACTATGAAACATTCAATTTCAAATCAAAATTAACATCCACCACGAATAATGAATTTACCATTAAAGAATCTCTTACCTCAATGCTCTTAGGGTTAAAGAGAGCAATCTCTCCCATAATCCAATCCTTCTAGTCAAATTCTTAAATCTTGCAATGGAAACACCAAGATCAAATTTAGAATTCAGTAATCACTTATCGAAGTCAAAGCGTTTACTTACCGTTCCTCGATTTCACCAAGATTTACTCACCCTATAGAAGTTCTTGCAAGAGAAATAGGATGATCAATTTACCAAAGTGTCAAAATAAGGGCTAGGGTTTTCTTTACCCTTTTATAGTTTCCCTTATTATTACCAAAATGTCCTCTTATTAAAATTATAATTACTTTGCAATATCCCACCTTATAATTCATTATTTTATTTTTGTTGGTTTAATAATAGGGCTACTTTATCGGACACTACAACATTTCAAAAACAAACAATCGTGAAACAAAAAGTTTTATCAGATTAAGAATTGGATATAATTCGATAAAATATATTAGAGAACTTGATCTAAGATTAGGTTTCATATAAGTAGCCCAAAGTAAGAAAACTCTAAAAAAATTATCTTTTCTTTCAAAGTGATAAGATATCAATAAAATTTAATTGTCGACGTATATAAAAATCCAACAAAATTTAATATTGTTGTATACATCTTTCTGCATAAGCTCAAAATTATTATGTAAGAAGTTGAGAATTGGGATGTCATATTTCGGGTTCGGGGAGTTAATTTTTTCTAATTAACAGGGATTCGGTTTATTGGCCCCCATTTTGAAAGGAGAAACTTTTGAAGGAAATACCATTCTTCGTAATTTGCCAAGCATCTCTAACCATTGGTAATCCTCGAAAACAAGTAAGAATCAGATAATCTCTTTAGATATGTTTATTCATATCTTTTAATCAATTTGCAATTAAATTCATAGAAAATTTCTTATCTATTTTGAAAAGAAGGAATTCTAAGTAGGGCTACTTCATTGGACACTAAAACATTTTTAAAAAAATTATGAAGCAAAAATTTTTATCGGATTAGGTATGTTATATAATTCAATAAAATATATTACAAAACTTGATCTAACGTTAGGTTTCATAGAGGTAGCCCAATATAAGAAAACTCTAAAATTTTCTTTTTTATTTTTTTCAGCGGGGAAAGATATCAATAAAATTCAATTGTTGACGTATATAAAAATCTAATAAAACTTAATCTTGTTGTATGCTTCTTTCTGAATACGCTCCAAAATGAAAAAAAAAAAAAAAAAAAATAGAAGCTCAAAATGATTATGTAAGAAGTTGAGAATTGGGATGTAATGTATTCAATAGGGTTATTGCTATTAATGCAACTAAATTTTATTTGGATCTTTGGCAATTTATCATTTTGATTGCCTCATCAACATTCAGTTACCTACAGACTATTGACTAAGTGTACGTTGAAAAATTTTCATACTCTAGAAGTTGTCGTTTTCCACTTTCAAGTAGCCTGTTATGTTCACGCCTTAATAGATGTTGTCATATTTCTTGGATACAATTTACTAGATCAGAAAATATCCCGAATCAAGAACACACTGTTATAGTAATAGGTAGTGAAGAAATTCAAAGTTACGGTAAAGAAAATAAAATAAAAATTAGATATTGATCAGGTTGAAAACTTTTAACGTGTTATGATACAACTTATGAAGATGACCCTCGTAGAAATATTAACGCACCATTCAAGCGATACGAAGCGAGTTTTAACTCCATAGTCTCGGAGTACAGGCCAAATAGAAAATTTCTTTACGAGTGAACAACTTTTTGACATTAAAGAATTTAATTTCTTTGCCAGAGAAGGGACGTTATTTCATGAAGTAGTTGAGTTGTTTATATTTACACATGGCAAATCATTTCTCATGAATATTGTTTAGATAGATAATCAAGTAATCATCACGTTACTTGACATGCACATACTGCCAAACATAAGACTTTGAGTTTCCCCCCACTTCAAACACGTCGGTAATTTCAACTTACACCACTGTCTCTTGGTGGGACTTGTCCATCGTCGCCACCTATCAATGGCAAATAGGAGTAAGAATCATCTCGGTCATCCTTGGTGTCGATGATAATGCAAGACAACCGCTCTAGAGATGTGAAGAATGCTGATGCGACCCATGAAACCGCTCCTTCTACGAGTTTATTGCAAGTTTGAGTTGGCCATGATGCTTTATCAGGTTTTTGAGATATAGGTTCGGCCCCATCAACATTACAGGAGCACCAGTTGGTACAGGAGCACGAAGGTGGTGGTGGTGGTGGAGGAGAAGGAGAAGGATCCATTGGGGAGATTGATTTATGGAATAATTGTCCTCAATAAAAAGGAAGGACTGATAAAGTAGCATGGATTTTATATGATTAAAGAATCAAATTATTTAACTTTCTATAATAGAGGCTTCGGTATATACGGTGAATAGTTCATCAAATGGGACCGCCGGTTTCTGGCGGTCGAGAAGGTAACATAACTTCCAAGGAACCCACATACCACGCAATGAACGTACAGACTTGATGAGTGAAGGGTCCTAAAATCTGCTTCGAGAAAAGAACTTCTACTCTCTGAAGCAAGGAAAAGATCCATGCCAAGATAAGCATTTTTACCCCTTTCTACAAAGATATAGCTTTTCCGCTTTTTGCATGTCGAAGATGCATTTCTAGCTCTTTAGTCATATTATTAATGTTTGTCTATGTTTATGTTCGCCTCTTCGTTTTTACTTGTTTATTGAAAAGGGATTTAATCCTTTACTATCCTATAAAAAATAATATTCCTACCAACTAAACTAAGAAGCATAAGTAAGCTCATAATGAAAGTGAATCTAATTTAAGGTGAGGAAAAAAATAAAATAAAATAATTTCCACCTTAAAATATATGACTATGCCCCTTTCGTTGAAAGTAAACCAAGTCAAAGCAAATCAACACTTTCTTTTTTTAATTCAGTAATTTTCAAAATCAACATTTAAGTTTATCAATATTATTAAAGCAAAATCAACTATCATTTAGTATCTTTTTCAATATGCCTGAATAGCCCTCTTATTTGATTTGCAGTTTGACCAAAAAACCCCTAAATACTAAATAGTTTTAAATAAATCTTCATTATGTCAAGATAATCATGGTAATGAATAATACATACCAAAATGGTATTTTATCACAATTAATCCCCAAAATCTCCATCAAAAAAGTAATTTCCTTTTGTACTTCATAATTCACAATTTTTTTATTATGAAATTTTTTGCATTCCTTTTCATTCTCTCTCTTAGGGGTGTTCATGATTCGGTTCATTTTGATTCCAAGACCAAACCGAATCGAACCACATTTCAAACAATTTGGTTCAAATCTTTAATGAAACAAATCACTTTTAATGGTTCAAGGTTTTGAAATAAATTGCTTCAAATATAGTTTGGTTTGGTTCGGTTCGGTTCAGTTTAGTTCGATTCAGTTCAGTTCAGTTCAAACTGCTTTTAAAAACACTTTGTTGTATTTAATAATACAAATAGTTATTGAAGCTTTTAGCCTAACATTGATATTTAAAATAAGAAATATTATACAAGAGTTAAAGCTACATAGCATAATGTCGCAGTAATCTTGCATCTTATAAAGCATGATTGAGCGAAGAAAAATGACTAATGAAAGAGAAAGAGTAGACAATAAAAGTTGAGTGTGATAAAAGAAACAATAAAACATAGTCCCAAATAATATGGCATACTTGATTTTACAATAGAGGATAACTAAAATTCTTAATACAAGGATAATTAAGACTCCTAAATAGCTAAAGCTTTTTTCAAGAATAATTAAGGCTCTTGTAGAATAACTTTAGTTCCTAAATAAAAGGATTACATAGTTTTGTTATTAAAGATAGATAAAGTTCCTAATCTGAGGATTCTTAGGAAAAAATAAGATGGAATATTTGATTCCATGATTGAGGATTAGTGAAGTTCCTAACTAAAGTTCATGTAGAATAACATAAGTTCTAAAAGAAAAGGATTATTAGGTTTCATGATTGAGAATAGCCAAAGTTCCTAATCTAAGGATATCTAGGAAGTTGCAGGGCAACCTTAGTTCTAAAAATGATTAATTACATAATTTCACGATTGTGGATAACTAAAGTTCCAAATCTATGGATAGTTAAGACTCCTAAATATCTAAAGCTTTTTTCAAGAATAACTAAGGTTTTTGTGGAACAAATTAAGGTTCCTAAAAAGAAAGATTACTTGGTTTTACAAATGAGAATAGCTAAGGTGAGTAATATAAGTTTTCTTAAGAACTTCTGGAATAATCTTAGTTCAAAATAAAATGGGTTACTTGATTTCACAATTTCAAATAACCAAATTTCCTAACTTAACTATAACTAAGACTCCTAAATAGCCAAAGCTTCTTTCAAGAATAATGATGGTTCTTGTTGAATAACCTAAGTTCCCAAATAGAAGGATTACTTTGTTTCATGATTAAAGATATTCAAAGTACCTAATTTAAGGATTCTTTAGAACTTATGTAATAATCTTAGATCATAAAAAGATGGATTACTTAATTTGATGATTGAAGATAACCAAAGCTCCTAATCTAAGGATAATTCTTTCAAGAACAACTAAGGTGCTTGTCGAACAAATTGGGTTCCTAAAAAGAAAGATTAGTTAGTTTCACAATTGAGAATAGTCAAGGTCCATAATCCAAGGATTGTTAATAACTTGAATATCCTTAGTTCTTAATAAGATGAATTACGTAATTTCATAATTTAGAATAACTAAAGTTCCTAACTTAAGGAAAACTATGACTACTAAATAGCTAAAGATTCATTCATAAGTTCCTAAATAGAAGGATTACTTGGTTTTACAATTGAGGATAACCAAAGTTCCCAATTTAAGGATTCTTCGGAACTTATGGAATAACCATAGTTCCAAATAAGATGGTTTACTTGATTTTATGATTGAGAATAACCAAATTTCCTACTCTAAAGATAACTAAAACTCCTAAATGCCCAAAACTTCTTTCAAGAATATCTAAGGTTCATGTGGAATAACGTGAGTTCCAAAATGGTAGGATTATGTGATCTAAGGTGGTTACACAAGTTCTAAAGAATCCATAAATTAAGAACTTTGGCTATACTCAATCATGCAACTAAGTAATCATTCTATTTAGTAACATATGTTATTCAACAAGAACCAACGTTATTCATAAAAGAAGCTTTGGCTATTTAGGAGTCTTAATTATCCTTAAGATATGAAACTTGGTTATTTCAAATTGTAAAATCAAGTAATCCATCTTATTGGGAACTAAGGTTATTCTAGAAGTTCTTAACTGTACTTAGATTATGGACCTTAGCTATTCACAGTCATATAACTAATTAATCCTTCATTTTAGGAGTTTAGTTTGTTATACAAGAACTTTAGCTATTCTTGAAAAAAGTTTTAGCTATTTAGGAGTCTTAGTTATCCTTAGAATAGGAACTTTGGTTACCCTCAATCTTCAAATAAAGTAATACATCCTTTTATGAACTAAAGTTATTCCATAAGTTCTAAGGATTCCTTTAGGAACTTTAGCTTTCCTCAATTATGAAACCAAGTAATCCTTCTATTTAGTAGCTTAGGTTATTCAACAAGAATTGACGTTGTTCATGAAAGAAGCTTTGGCTATTTAAAAGTTTTTTCTATCCTTAGGTAAAGAAAATTAGTTATTCTAAACTGTAAAATCAAGTAATCCATCTTATTGAATGCTAAGGTTATTCCGGAAGTTCTTAAGAATACTTAGATTACAGTCATTTGCTATTCTCAAATGTAAAACCATGTAATCCTTCTTTTTAAGAACTCAACTTATTCTATAAAAATCTTAGTTATTCCTTAGAGAAGCTTTGGCTATTTAAGAGTCTTAATTATCCTTAGATTAGGAGCTTTGGTTATCTTTGATCGTGAAATAAAGTAATCCATCTTATTTTGAACTATGGTTATTCCGTAAGCTCCTAAGATTCCTTAGATTAGGAAATCTAGTTATTGTCAATTGCAAAACCACGTAATCCTTTTGTTTAGGAATAAAGGTTATTCAATAAGAACCTTAGTTATTCTTGAAAGAAGCTTTGATTATTTAGGAGTCTTAGTTATCCTTATATTAAGAAACTTAGTTATCTTCTATCATAAAATCAATTAGTCCATCTCATTTGAAACTATAGTCGTTTTGCAAGTTTCTAAGAATCTTTGGATTAAGAGCTAATGCAATCTTTAATCATGAAGCTAAGTAATCCTTCTATTTAAGAACTTAAGTTATTTGATGTGAACCTTCAATATTCTTAAATGAATCTTTAGTTATTTAGTAGTTTTAGTTATCCTTAGGTTAAGATCTTTGGTTATTCTAAATCATGAAATCAAGTAATCCATCTTATTGAGAACTAAGGTTGCTCTTGAAGTTCTCAAGAATCCTTAGAGTATAGACCTTAGCTATTCTAAGTCATGAAACTAAGTAATCCTTCTTTTTAGTAGCATAGTTTTTCTAAGAAAAATCTTAGTTATTCTTGAAAAAAGATTTGGTTATTTAAAAGTCTTAGTTATTCTCGGATTAGCAACTTTGGTTATCCTTAATTATAAAATCAAGTAATCCATCTTATTTTGAACTATGTTTATTCTACAAGTTCCCAATATTCCCTAGATTTGAAACTTTGGCTATCCTCAATGGTGAAACCATGTAATCCTTTTATTTAGGAAGTAAGGTTATTCGTTAAGAACCTTAGTTATTCTTGAAAGAAACTTTAGTTATTTAAGAGTTTTAGTTATCCTTAGATTAGGAAATTTGTTGTTGTCTTTAATCATGAAATCAAGTAATCCATCTTATTTGAAACTTTAGTCATTTCACCAGCTTCTAAGAATCCTTAGATCAAGTACTTTAGCTATCCTAAATTGTGAAGTCAAGCAATCCTTCTATTTAGGAGATTAGTTTGCTCCACATGAACGTTCATTATTCTTAAAAGAATATTTGGCTATTTAGTAGTCTTTGTTATCCTTTGGTTAAGAACTTCTGTTATTCTAAATTGTTAAATCAAGTAATCCATTTTATTAGGAACTAAGGTTACTCTAGAAGTTCTTAAGAATCTTAAGATTATGGACCTGTGTTATTCTTAGCAGTAAAACCAAATAATCTTTCTTTTTAGTAGCTTAGTCTTTTTTAAGAAGAAGCTTAGTTATTCTCAAAAGATGCTTTTGTGATTAGAAGTCTTAGTTGTCCTTTGATTAGAAACTTTGATTATTTTCAATCATGAAATAATGTAATACATCATTTTATGATCTAAGGTTATTCCATAAGTTCCAAAGGTTCCTTTAAGAACTTTGGGTATCCCCAGTCTGAAATTAAGTAATCCTTCTATTTAGTAGCTTAATTTATTTGACAAGAACCATTGTTATTCATGAAAGAAGCTTTAACTATTTAGGAGTCTTAGTTATCATCAAGTTAGGAAATATGGTTATTCCAAATTATGAAATCAAGTACTCAATCTTATCAGGAACTAAGGCTAGTTCAGACGTTCTTAAGAATACTTAGATTATGGACCTTAGCTATTCTCAAATGTAAAATTAAGTAATCCTTCCTTTTAAGAGCTTAGTTTGTTCCATAAGAACCTTCATTTTTTGTGAAAGAAGCTTCGGCTAGTTAGGAGTCTTTAGTTATCCTTTGATTAGGAATATTGGTTATCCTCAATCATGAAATAAAATAGTCCATCTTATTTTGAACTATGGTTATTTCCTAAGTTCTGAAGATTAGGAACTTTGGCTATCCTTAATCGTAAAACCATATAATAATTTTATTTAAGAACTAAGGATATTCGACTAGAACCTTAGTTATGCTTAAATCAAGTAATCCATCTTATTTGAAACTATAGTCGTTTTATAAGTTCCTCAAAATCCTTAGGTTAGGAACTGATGTTGTCCTCATTCATAAAACCAAGTAATCATTCTATTTAGGACATAAGTTACTCGACATAAACCTTCATTATTCTTGAATGAATCTTTAGCTATTTAGTAGTCTTAGTTATCCTTTTATTAAGAGCTTTGGTTATTCTAAATTGTGAATTCAAGTGATTAATCTTATTGGGAACTAAGGTTGCTCTAGAAGTTCTTAAGAATCCTCAAAGTATGGACCTTGGCTATTCTTAGCTGTGAATCTAAGTAATGCTTCTTTTTAGTAGCATAGTTTTTCCAAGAAGAACCTTAGTTATTCTTGAAGTAAGTTTGGGTTATTTAGAAGTTATAATTATTCTTAAATTAGAAACTTTAGTTATCCTCTATCTTTAATTAAAGTAATACATCGTTTTATAAAATAAAATTATTCCACATGTCCCAAAGATTCCTTTAGGAACTTTAGCTTTCCTTAATCGTGAAACCAAGTAATCCTTTTATTTAGTAGCCTAAGTTATTTGACAACAATCGACGTTATTCATGAAATAAGCTTTAGTTATTTAGCAATCTTTGTTATCCTTAGGTTAAGAAATTTGATTATTCCAAATCGTGAAATTAAGTAAACCATCGTATTATAAACTAAGGTTACTCTAAAATTTCTTAAGAATACTTACATTACGGACCTTGGTAATTCTCAATCGTGAAACAATGTAACCATTCTTTTTTAAGATCTTAGTTTTTCCAATAAGAACCTTAGTTATTCTTGAAAGAAACTTTGGCTATTTAGAAGTTTTAGTTATTCTTAGATTAGTAACTTTGGTTATCCTCAATCGTGAAATCAAGTAATCCATCTTATTTTGAACTATGGTTATTTTGTAAGTTCCTAGGATTCCTTAGATTAGGAAATTTGGCTATCCTCAATTGTAAAACCATGCAATCCTTTTATTTATGAACTAAGGTTATTCAATAAGAATCTTAGTTACTCTTGGAGGAATCTTTGGTTATTTAAGAGTCTTAGTTATGCTTAGATTATGAAATTTGTTATCCTCAATCATGAAATTTGTTCTGCAAATTGGTAAGAATCCTTAGATTAAGAACTTTGGATGTCATCAATTGTGAAACCAAGTAATCCTTCTTCTTAAAAGCTTAGCTTGTTCCACATGAACCTTCATTATGCAAGAAAGAATCTTTGGCTATTTAATGGTCTTAGTTATCCTTTGGTTAAGAACTTTGGTTGTTTTAAATCGTAAAATTAAGTAATCTAACTTATTGGGAATTAAGGTTGCTTCATAAGTTGCTAAAAATGCTTAGATAATGAACCTTGACTACTCTAAACCATAAAACCATGTAATTCTTCTTTTTGTTAGCTTAGTTTTTTCAATAGGAACCTTAGTTATTCTTGAAAAAAGCATTGCCTATTTAAAGGTCTTAGTTATCCTCAATCACGAAGTAAAGAAATCAATCTTTTTATGATATAATGTTATTCCACAAGTGCTAAAGATTCCTTCAAAAACTTTGGCTATCCTTAATTGTGAAACTAAATAATCCTTTTATTTAGTAGCTTAGGTTATTTGATAAGAATTGATGTTATTTATGAAAGAAGTTTTGACTATTTAGGAGTCTTAGTTATCCGTAGATTAGGAAATTTGGTTATTCCAAATTGCAAAATTAAGTAATCTATATCATTGAGAACTAAGGTTATTCTAAAAGTTCATAAGAATTATTAGATTACAAACCTTGGTTGTTCTCAATGTAAAACCAATTACTCCTTCTTTTTGGTAGCTTAGTTTTTCTAAGTTCCTTAATTATTCATGAAAGAAGCTTTAGCTATTTACAAGTGTTAGTTATCCTTAGATTAGTGACTTTGGTTATCTTTAGATTAGTGACTTTGGTTATCCTTAATCGTGAAACTAAGTAATCCATCTTATTTTGATCTATGCTTATTTTGCAAGTTCATAAGATGTAAAACCAATTAATTCTTCTTTTTAGTAGCTTAGTTTTTCCAAGAAGAACCTTAATTATTTATGAAAGAAGCTTTGGCTATTTAGTAGTCTTAGTTATCCTTGGACTAGTGACTTTGGTTATTCTTAATTGTGAAATCAAGTAATCCATCTTATTTGAAACTATGGTTATTCCACAAGTTCCTAAGAATCCTTGGATTAGGAACATTGACTACCTTTAATTGTGAAACCTTGTAATCTTTCTATTTAGGAGCTTAGTTTGTTCCACATGAATCTTCATTATTCTTGAAAGAATCTTTGTCCATTTAGTAGTCTTAGTTATCCTTAGGTTAGGACTTTGGTAATTGTACATCGTGAAATCAAGTAATCTGTCTAATTAGGAACTAAGGTTGCTCTAAAAGGACATAAGAATCCTTAGATTATAGACATTGATTATTCTCAACCATGAAACAAAGTAATCTTTCCTTTTACTAGCTTAGTTTTATCTAAGAAGAACCTTACTTATTCTTTAAAGAAGCTTTAGCTATTCAGGAGTCTTAATTGTCCCTCGATTAGGAACTTTGGTTATCCTTAATTAGGAACTTTGGTTAACCTCGATCATGAAATAAAGTAATCTATCCTTTGACAAGAACCGAAGTTATTTATGAAAGATGCTTTAGCCATTTAAGAGTCTTAGTTATAATTAGGTTAGGAAATTTGGTTTTTCTAAATCATGAAATAATGTAATTCATCTTATTGGAAGCTAAGGTTATTTCGGAAGTTCTTAAGAATATTTAGATTATGGACTTTGGCTATTCTCAAATGTAAAACGAAGTTATCCTTCTTTTTAAGAGCTTAGTTTTTCCTACAAGGAGCTTGGTTATTCCAGAAAGAAGCTTTGGCTATTTAGGAGTCTTAGTTATCCTTAAATTAAGAACTTTAGTTGTCCTTAATCATGAAATAATTTAAACCATCATTTTATGATCTAAGGTTACTCCATAAGTTCCATAGATTCTTTTAAGAACTTTGGTAATCCTCAATCATAAAAAAAAAAACAATCCTTCTATCCAATAGCTTAAGTTATTCGATAAGAATTGATATTATTCATGAAAGAAGCTTTGGCCAATTAGGAGTCTTAGTTATCCTTAGGTTGGGAAATTTGGTAATTCCAAATTGTGAAATCTAGTAATTCATTTTATTGGGAACTAAGGTTATTCCAGAAGTTCTTAAGAATACTTGGATAATGGACCTTAGCTATTCTAAAATGTAAAACCAAGTAATCCTTCTTTGTATGAGCTTGGTTTGTTCCACAAGAACCTTAGTTAATCTCGAAAGAAGTTTTTGGTTATTTAGGAGTATTAGTTATCTTTGGATAAGGAACTTTGGTTATCTTTAATTGTGATATAAAGTAATCCATCTTATTTTAAACTATGGTTATTCCCTAAGTCCTTAAAATTCCCAAGATTAGAAACTTTGGTTATCCTCAATCACGTAATCCTTTTATTTGGGAACTCTTGTTATTTAAGAAGAACCATAAATATTCTTAAAAGAAGCTTTGGTTATTTAGGAGTCCTAGCTATGCTTAGATTAGGAAATTGGTAGTAATCCAGCTTATTTGAAACTATGGTCGTTCCATACGTTCTTAAGAATCCTTACATTAGGAACTTACTTAGTCATGAAACTAAGTAATCCTTCTATTTAGCAACTTAGGTTATTTAACATGAATCTTTATTATTCTTTAATGAATCTTTGGCTATTTAGTAGTCTTAGATATCCTTAAGTTAGGAACTTTCGTTATTCTAAATCATCAAATCTAGTAATCAATCTTACTGGGAATTAAGGTTACTTCAAAAGTTCTTCAAAATCCTTAGACTATGGACCTTGCATATTCTCAACAATGAAACCTTTTTGGAGCAACCTTAGATCCTAATAAGATTGATTACTTGATTTCACAGTTTACAATAACCAAAGTATCATGTCCCAAACCAAGGAATCACAGTAATCCCATCGTGTAGACCAACTTAAGCTAAAAGCTAGCCACTTTAGTTGCTAACATAAGTATAGTTTACACAAGGCATTTATCACTCTACAACTTTGAATTGTCCAATTCAATACCTGTTTAGTATTAACTTATGGTGCAACTTTTCAAAATAGCTTCTAAAAGTAATTTTATGGCATAAATGCTTAAGAAGAAATCAAGTTTTATAATCATATGGAATGCAAAATCTCGAATTTCGCAAAAAGTTTCAAGAATTAAATTGATACGAAAGATAAAATGACTAAATAAGGATTTGTAAAAGTTCACAGGTTTACAAAGCATAGTATAGGTATCAATAATTGAAAACTAAAAGGTCACTTAAGGAGACTCCACTAGTTTTCCTAAGGTTAGTAAAGTTGATAAGTAAATTAGAAATCCATCCAATTAGTCTTGAACTCACTCCCTGACCCTGTTCTCTAATCCTCTAAGACTTGAGGTAATACTAGTAAGTCTACTAAAAACCTAAAAAATAGCTATAGGGGAATGAGTGACAACTCACTTAGTAAGTGGGACGAAAACAATAGTACATATCCAATACAGAGTAACTAAGGTTTTTAAGCAATTTAGTTAGATGCTATACATGTACAAGCAAGTGTCATTACATAATGTTATCCAATCCATAATTGTAAAACCATAAATTTAGCTTTTTGAGTATAAAATTGAACTCAAGTATTAAAGGTAATTGCCCTAAGTCAATAAATCTAATAAAAGTAAAATTGATTAAAATTTTAAATTCAAAACCTAAAACAAATATGAAAAACCCTAATTTATTAATCTAAACCCTAATCGCGTATAAAAACCCTAAATGTTATATACTCGTAAATATAAGAAATTGACCTTAAACCTGATAAAAACCCTAAAACCAAAACCCTATGCTTATAAAATGTATAAAATTTACCCTAACAATAATAAAGCCCTAATTGGATATGATTATAGACTAACACTCATAATTACATAAAATCCTTAATGAACAAATAAAGATAATTCTTAAATATTTATTAATATAAAGAGTAACAAATTAATTAACAAAATTTACAAGATTACTAATATTATTTTATGATTATTTGTGATTTCATATATGTATATGTGTATGCTATTTTTATATCGTTTTAATTTTACTACATATTTTATGTTTATGAATTAGATAGTATACATTAATTTTTCATCTTATATCTTCTTCCATAATTAAATTGTACTTCATCTTAAATATTATCCCAAAATTTAGAAATACTTTAGAAAAGTAAAGTATTTTTTTTTTTTTACTTTTCTTCATTCCTTTTTCTTTCTTTCCTTTTTCTTTTTCTTCCTTTCTTTCTTTCTTTTCCCTTCAAATTCTTAGCTGCCACTTGTCCTCTCCTTTTGTCACATGTAAAAAAAAAAATAATTAGAGATAAAGATGAATAATTAGCTCATGTGGGAAAGGATAAAAAGTAAGTTATTTTTTTTCTTTCCTTTCCTTTTCTTTTTCCCCATGACTGACCACATGTCCACCCATTATTTTCCCACTTTCTTTTTTTCCTTTCCAAAGACTTAGACACAAGTCAAGCCATGGTTTTTTCCAATTTTCAATCTGACACTCACTCTCTTTAGTTCTAACATCTAAATTTTGTTTTTCTTCCTCTATTCCATCAATTTCAAGAAGAAGAAGAAGGACTCTTGTTCCATCAAGTTTTAAGATAAAAAGAGTAATTAAATAATATTTATATTGTATTTGAATTATTTTTTTAGTACTACTCTATATGTACCCTTTTGTTGTACATGTATGTTAAGGTATTTTGAATGTAGGAGTATGTAATAGGAATTGTTCATATTTTAATATCTTTGTAATAAAACTATATGTACATGTATTTAAATTGTGTGAATAGTTGTTCTATTTCTTGTTTATGTATTTATATAAGTATATGTTTAACTATATAAAACTATATGTACACATATGTTATATTTATTTAGTTATGTATATGTATGATATATATCTTTGTACATATAGTGCATGTACATACATGTAATTTAAGTATTTACTTTATCATACACATATGTGAAATATAGTATGGTATAATACCAGTATAAGTACACATACATGCCTAAAAATACAAGTATATGTATAATAATATCTTAATTTCTTAAAATAATTTAACAAGTAAATATGCATATATATATATATATATGCATGTATGCATGGGACGTGATCCATAAAGAAGGATTAGGAGCTAATTTACAATATTTAATAAATTATAGTAATATATATATGTATAAATATATTAATATTACAAATTGGAAAAGAGTGTAAAAATTAAAAGAATTAAGAAAATGATGACATAGACCAATAGAAACTACCATATTAGCTTCTCCTATATTTTCCTAATTAAAATTGCAAATTTCAAAAATAATATTAATTAATTAATTAAAAAAAAAGTAACATAATTAGTAATTTAGGCTTAAAATGGTAAAATAAAGAAATCACTATAAAATAGACCTAAAATAAAATATTCTAAAAATATAAAATTTAGAAATTAATTAACTCATAAATCAATAAAGAAAATATTAAAATAATAAATAAAAACATTTGGGTTAAAATAACAAAATTCGTAACATTTTAAGCCCATAATGAAAAATGCGAGTTTTAACCTCTAAAACGGATCCTGTTACGTAAAAGTACGTTAAAAAATAATAAAAATTGACTATAAGTCTATAAAAGTTAGATTTAAAATAAAAAAATTATAAGCGATTTAATACTTGAGTGGAAACAAGAATCATAAGGTAGAGAATTAGCTAATTAGGCTGTTTAGTATTACATTTAGACACTCATTAGATTCCTATTATTTTATTTATTAGGAGACATTGATCAGGGGGGCGAGGTACCCGTTGATTACTACAATTTACATCAACTTTAGTCAAGTGAGTACTATTGATTACTCTATATTTATTTTATATTTGTAGTTAGTATACATAAATTTTATATATTAATAAATTAATGCTTAGGGTTTGGGGATGTGTATGTGCTTGATACTGGTTGTTAATTATGCTAAACATTATTAAATATGATAACTGAAGAATTGGTTATATGATTAGACATTATATGATTTGGATGGTTTGCTAATATTGGTTAATTGCCTAATAATTTGACTTAATTATATTTAACCTATTTTAAATTAAATGGATCATGCATAAGTACAAATATTGTTGTTTTTGGTGAATTTTGGGTTTAGGAAATAGTATTGCAAAAAAGAGTAAAAATACTTAGTACTGAGGTCAGTCTGGTGCGGCTAGTTCGGTGCCTAAGTTAAAATAGTGATTTAGTATAGTAAGTATAAGAATGAGAAGTGTTCGAGTACTCTTATCAAGTTTCTTTCCAATAATTATAGACGGCTGTTGTGTCTAAGGTAACTGTTAAGGTAACTGTTAAGATACGTGGAATACTCTTGACTTGACATCTCCCCTAATATATAAGGATAATAAGCGATTGTAAAATAAAACTGTGCTTATGATAACTGTTCGTGCTATAGATTTGAATTCATACCAGGAGCATTTCTTCTACTCGGCATAGTTGCCGAGTATCTTCTAAAGAGTAAGAATGCCGAAAGATTCGATTACCCGACTTCTCAACCAATGAAAGGACTAGTTTAAGTTAAGCGAAAACTAACTATCAACAATTGCATTTACTATTTTAGCCATCACCTCACGCGAATGGTAATAGGGATAGGTGTCATGACCCTAAAAGGGGTCTAGTAGAATGACCTAAAATTTTCGTATCATGTGTGCACCTATGATTTGAAAATCATCTTGCAAGTCAGAGATTGTAAGATTCTAAACAATTAGTCACTAAAGTTTTTATTGACTATGGATATCCGATAAGCCACAGTCCAATAAAACCGTAGAGAATCGATATCTCTTACCAAACAATAAGACTAGGTAGTAAAGTTTTATTACTCAAACTTACTAAAGTCACAAAATTTAACTGTAGTATATAATAATTCAAATGAACCATATAATCTGTCCTCAGAGTCTAACTTCTATGCATCTCGACGTTGGCCTTCAACCCTCAGTTCTTAACCCATGCCTAATCATCTAGCAATCTACAAGAGAAAACTATTGGAGAGTAAGCTACAAGAGTTTAGTGAGTTATCCCTCGTACTATACTAGCAAACAAGTTATCAAACAGTTTATTACCAAACATATGAATGTATGAACAAGTAGTATGCTAAACAGTATATATGCAGTTGACGGGTACTGCATATAACATCGGATTTAATGCCCTCTGAAGTAAGGGTTAGAGATGCATCGACACAAATCACAACTAAGCTCTAGCACCTGGGTTTTTAACCTTATATCAATATATATATCAATTCCCTATTTCACTAAACAGGTTTCTACTTCCATCAGTCAATAGTATACAAATATCCAAGTCTGGTAGTGAACGGGCTCTCACAGTCTACGCTCACACCCTACAACGGTGGTCTCTAGACATGACCCCCCCAGCCACCTACGGTTAGTGTCTCCGGTGCCAATAGAACCTGTGAGCCAAAGGTAAGGTCTTGTTGTACCGATGCTCCTACACTGTACTAATCAAATCATGTGGGAATCCATCCCTTCAAGGCCCATCATTACCAACTACGTGAGATGACGGTCGGAACATTATATGCAATGTTCATGCTTTATGCATGAACCGCTTAATTTTAGTTGAGTTGAATATGGTTAAGTCAATTTATGAGGTGATCAAACATTATCAACAAATCATTCAAATAATGCAACAATCAATTATATCACATTTAATAATATTTTGCACAATAATCAATCAATATTAGTCACATGCATAACTCGAATCCTCATGCATCAAGTTATTAATATTTTATTCATATGCACTAACTACAAGCACAAAACAAGTATAAAGTCATCAGGAGTACTCACTTAGTCATAAATGATGTTAGGGATTGTAATAGTCCAAAGATAAGTCGGTCTCGATCTCAGGATCACCTAACATTAAGAGAATATGGAAGGTAATAAGTTTAGAAATTAAATAACTAAACTAATATGCTAAATCGTACTATTTACTTAAATCGGTTACTGATTTACGTGAAATCATCGATTCGAGCATTTTATCGAATCACGTATAACTTTTTCGTTTTAGCTTGGATCATTATGAACTTATAGTCCATTTTGATCGTTTTCGAGTATATTTTCTTGTAACGAGGTCTGTTTTAGACGTTGTGACTTGCAATTTGAATTGCGATATAAAAATATCATAAAATTTATTATTTAAGTTTAAAAATTATAAAATATTAATTTTCGCTTTTTCTTAACTTATTTATGATTTAACAATTATTTAAATCATATATTCAATATTTTTATTATTTTGAGTATATTTTCCTATTTTTTAGATTTTTAACTTTATGATGATGATTATTATTATTATTGCCTTTATTATTTTTATTACTTCTCATTTATGTATTTCATGATTTATACATATATATCTATATATATTTTCGGTATTCTACATATATTTAATATGTGTTATACACTATATGTATGTATATACTTATGTTATGAAAATAAACATACTCTTATGTACATATATATATATTCATGTATTTGTATTTATACATAATAATATACTTAT